>WJQU01002946.1:0-25000 GCA_029228625.1 Pseudolycoriella hygida
TAAAACACGTCATTTCAAGGCAAAAGTCAAACAGCTCCTGTGCTAGATGCAGTCCTCCCTAAAGGGGGTATTTAGCCATTGAAACACCATTAAGGGTTAGTGAGTGAATCACATCCCTAACGTTATTGCCCAAACACGCCTATAGGCTTTTGGGTCTGGATAAGAGAAATCTGTCCGTCAAAACTTTAACGCTTGTGTGTCGGGAAGTTTAGAAAATGATAAATTTTGTGGAAGGATTGGTAAAAGGAATTGATGGAAATGTTAAAAAATTCAAGCAACAACTTGGGGCGTAACAGTTCTGTCTCGACTGTCTAAACATAAAGTTGTGCAACATTCCAACTCAATATACCCACTAAACTTCCAAATGAGCCAATAGTGCCACCTATCGACTGCATATTTATGTCGGGGTGGTTCCCTTGGTGGTCCTTTTATTCAATCCCTTCCCAAAGTTCTCCCGTAAATCTGGGCTTTTTCCACCTCTGCTTCTTCAGCCACAAAACATCAGGTACAGTCGCTGATTTGTCAAAACACCTCTAATAGTATGAATAAAGCAATCTAAATTGAAAATTAGTTTGATACTTTTGATACTCCTTTCACCCTTAAGCCAGGGAGTGCCAACGAGCAGAAATTACTAATTATGAACGTCTAATGTCCGTCTGTTTGTCTATTTTTTTATTTATTTATTTTATTATATGTCTATTTATTAGTCTGTCTGTAACGATCCCGTTATTTTTGCGTTTAAACTGACGAAAAAAAAAAATACTTTTTGATATGTTGTCGGGTATGCTGCAAAACGTCGAGAAAACATGTTCCGGGTGGGATATTGTTCTGAAATAAGGCAGTTATGGGTCAAAAACGGGTCAAAATTTAAAATCAGCCAAAATAGAGTCAAGATGTCGTCTTATAGATTTGGTCGGGGAAGTGTCAGAGTAGAATACGTAGCAAGTGCAACGCTGAATACGGGGAACTTGAAATACGGGGAACCTTGAATACGGGGTAAGTGGAATATGGTGAACGTTGAATGTGGGGGAAGTGGAATACGGGGGTCGTGGAATACGGGGAACTTGGAATACGGGGAACTTGGAACACGGGGAAAGTTGAATACGGGGAACGTTGCATACGGTGAACGTGGAACACGGGGGAAGTGGAATACGGGGGAGGTGGAATACGGGGGAGGTGGAATACGTGGGAGATGGAGTTATTTTGCGACAATGAAAGTGTTTTGATTTAAAGTGCCTTTCTCGCCCATTTCGATTTTAGTATTATTAGCGGTAATATCAACGAAGTGATATAATGACATGAAACATTTCGCATCATTATTTAAAACGAAAAATTATTTCCTTTGGCTCTCTGAATAGACAACAAGCGAAAATTATAAAGCCTGCGTAGCCCCTAGGGGCGGGGGTTTCGACTAGTGTAGAATATAAAAGAAAGCTCAAGGTCTTCATAAAGCTAATGGAAATCAAAATCACTTACCTTTTTCTTTAAATTCGGTAATTGTGACATTGATTGAAAACGGCCACGCAGGTAAATCGGGTGAGTAATTGTTGTATTTTATGAAATGGTTTGGTTCTACCACTTCTACGTATGCCAATCGATTTAGTTTTTCACCAAGAACTGTTTTTGACGAATCCAATAAAACTGTTAAATTCTGTGGAAACGTATTTTGGTCAAATTATTACCGAGATGAAAACCACGCGCAGGATTTTTGCTGTCAGCAAACAATAGTTCTACTACGGGGTTGTCGGTTAAGTCAAACACATTTTTCTTCATATTTATTCCATTTTCGTAGCTTGTTTTGCTTTCCATGTAATCAATTTCAATAATTGAACTGAAGTTTCCGTGCCGAAAAGAAAATTTGTCCAATTCAATAAAGCGGTAATCTTCTGTGATGTCAAATGCTTTACATGCCCCTTGAAAATAAAAAAGAAATCACTATACGAAGAGCCAGGCCCTCAGGATTCACATGGAGTCTTTGGGAGAAAAATGATTATTGGTGACTTTGCCTACGCCTACGGGAACTTGTAGAGTGCGTTGCTGTTTCCTTTTCATATATTGTTTTGATGGTGAATTAGTTTGCAATAATCCATAATGAAGTCGGAAAGGGAGCTTTGAAAAATGAACTTTTTTTAATAGTATATTATAATACAAGGGGAATAATTGCGTAATTATAGTCGAGGTGGGGTGAAATTTCAAGGGGCGTTAGCCCCGAGAATTTTCACCCACCGAGACTATAATTGCGCGATTGTATCCCTTGTATTATACGATAGTTTATCACATTTGAGCCTATAATTGCCAATTATGCACAAAACATGACAACAAAATTAACATATAAATAAAAAATCAAAACTCATCGAATTTCTTGGAAAAAATGTCGTCTAGATTGGTTTTTCGATTTAGTATGCGGTTGTCATAACAACACACGCTTCATTCTCATTCATGCGTATAGTTTCAATGTAGCCTACGTCATCATTTTTTAACAAGAAAGTCGACTATAATAGGCCGATTATAGCCCCATTATTAGTGCAATAATTGGCTTATTATAGGCTCGAATGTGATAAAATACATTATACAGATTCGCTGTAAATATAATTGCGCTATGTATTTCTTATGGGCACAATTACAACACGGTCAAACTCTAGAGCGAATACGCCAACACTTAGAATATTTTGTTTGTAGGTAGTCGAGATTAATTAACGCCGGGAGAAGAATTAACGGCCGGGGGCAATTCACGCCCGGGGAATCATCGTTCAGACAAATGTGACAACAATTTTTGTAAAAGGAAAATTTCCTTGCGGACGATAATTCCCGGGCGATAATTGCCAAGGCGTTAATTCCAATTTTTTCGGGCGATAATTCCGTTTCCGCGTTAATTAACTTCACCCTTGTAGTTATTGTAATTTGTTCAAAATTAAAATAGGCAAACGGCTTTAGGGCAATAAACCGACCTGATTTTCGTTTCACACATTCGAAGGTATTTTTTATTGTGAACACTTCTGTTATTTGAAGTATGGAAAATATTGCAATGAAGTCGAATCTCATATCGTTTCCGTGCTATTGACCTTCACTCAGTGGATGTCTCGAAAAGACTGAACGATAAAAATAAAATTATCAATCTTTCAACATTACAAAATATTTTAATGAATTCAAAGGTTTTTTTTACGATTTGATTGACTTGACACCAGAAACAAGTATCGAATTCGCTGCTACATACATGAGGGAAGCACGATTGTTTCTTTAGCTTCATTGCCATAGTTGTTTTAGGCGGGTATAGTGTCTGTAGGACGCGAAAATTTTGGCTCCGCGAAAATTTATTTCATTTTTCGGCTTTTTACTTTTGTTCTTGTATTTTATGTCCTGAAGGGTTGTGTGTTTGCGGAACCTTCTTCGGACAATAACAGTTGACACTCGACAAATTCTCGTCAGACCAAATTCTTTTTTTCATCTTGAGGAGTACTTTTTCTGGCAGATAATTTGACGTAGATCAACGTTTGTGAAGAACATTTTTCGAAAAAATTGTGTCTTGATGCCCGGCGCGCGATTTTTGTTCTTCTATTCTAAAGCGTTAGTTAGTAAGAGACCAAATGTATCTGTCTCACTCTAACCAACGCGTTAGTTAGAAAGAGACCAACTATATCTGTCTCACACGTACATGGAAATTATTTGGAAACCCGGCCGAAAGTATTGGTTCCCGGGAAATCGAGGTTATGGGAAATGAATTTGAGTAAAACGGGAAACAAAAACGACTGTAAGTGTAAATAAGTGTAAAAATCTGGAAATGGAAATAAAAAATCGGGAAATGAAATAAAAAGTCGGGAAATGAAATATCAAATCGGGAAGTGAAATATAAAATCGGGAAATGAAAATGAAAGTATAAAACCTGAAAATAGAAAAAGAAACGGGAAATGGAAATAAAAAATCCATACAAAAAATGTTAGAGACGCCTGATTTGTACAAAGACATAAAAAATGTGCTACATTTAAGCTTAGCCTGTAGAACTCACTGTGAAGCTATCGTGGAAGCGTGGACAACTCCGCTATAAGCGTATGCCGCTCATGCTCCACTGGGTATCTTCACAGTAACCAGCTTATGTGCAAGGTCAAGTATTTGGTTTGGTTTCGGTTTTATTTGGAAATTAGATTTTTAACAAAATTCAGCTTAAACTACACTAGATACTGCTTAGCAAAATTATTGCAGTTCTCTTGAAGCCGAGATGCGCCAGATCAAAAACACTGAGGCCAATCCTCGTTGGGCCAATTGTGCTGTACTTCCGTTTTACCATTTCTGTTTCAGATTCCACTTTCGGGTCCGTCTAGCCGTTTTGCTATCTATAATGAAGGAAAGCACATCAGCTAAATTTAACATTAACTGCTCTTCAGGGGTCAAGTAGAAGTCCTCTAAAGGCCTTGTTCTTAGAGCTTTTAAAGCAGGGCAAGCGCATATAAAATGTCTTGCTGTTTCCGACTCTAAGCCGCAACCTCTGCAAGTCGGATCGTTAACGATACCCATCTTGCTGAGATGATATCCCAATCTGTTGTGACCTGTTAAGATCTCCACAAGTTTGTGTAAATCCGCTGAGACTTCCCACATCCCGCCAAAAATTTCTTCGATTGTCTGCATGTCTCGAGAGCGTTACATCTTTCTTGATGGTGGCTTTTTGTTATACTCTTCACCAAAGAGCCCTGTGCTATTACCAACAACAGGTTCTGGTCCGATGAATGTAGAGCTTACCTTCTCTCGCTAATTCATCAGCCCTTTCGTTCTCTCGTAGGTCGAGGATAGTCGTTTTACAGTAGACGTGACAGATGGAGAGAGACGCTTTCCTATATAAACTGTCACAACACAAACAAGCAGTTACAGAAGTTACTTCGTATGTGGCGAGAAATGCACGTTTTGGTGTAAACGCTCCCGAGGACTCGCTTTGTTTTGATAAAAGCTGAGCGGGTGATAAAAATGATCTCTGCGAAAGCAAAAAAATTGAGAGGTCATAGTCAATCAAGCAAATAATTACTTTGGGCACCTCCAGCACTCCAAAAATTGTTGTTCTTCTTTCTAGAACGAAAACGCCAGCGTTGCATAGACTTGAACAAGAAAGAAAATTAGAACTGGTGGAGCAGTGGTTTCTTAACAATGACGGACTGAGCTACAACAACGACGACGGTGAAGAGCGAAACCCACTGTGAAACGATCGACGGATTCAAGTCGAGAATTTGTCGATTCTAACCCGATGCAGTATAGGTGTACTGATGAGTCTTGTTGATTAGACTACGTTTTTTGATTGTCCGAGTTGTATGTTGTGTTCAACTTTCAAATCAAAATTTTGGTCCAAAAATCCAAACTAAACAAAGTGATGAATCAAGTTCCTATAAGAAGCTATTTTAAAGAACTCATGTTAGAAATGACGAATTTTAAACAACTCTCCCCTGGTACATACACCACCCTTTATTGAACCTCTATTGGTAACCCCCAGATAGCCAAGCTTGTCTTAAAGCATAAATTGGGCATTGCTTCACCTATAAAACTTTAATCGAATGCGCTCAGGCGCTTAATAAACTGTCTTTATAAAGCTAAGTGGAATTATTGTGGGTTCCAGGACACTGTGGTATTGAAGGGAAGGAGAAAGCAGACCAGCTCCCCCGTGCAGGAAGTGAATCCAATGTTTATAGCCTAAGCCCCTCAGTGGTATTTCGTACTCTACTTAGAGAGGGAAGATAAGAGATGCTTTTAAAGCCGAGCATGGTAAACGTTGGAGAAACTCATTTAGCTGTAAAACATTATCGATGGCAAGAGTGTTTGGAACACTACTATGAATAGATCCAGAAAGAAACTAAGTTGTTGATTGGAGTCTTCACTGGACACTGCACAGTGCACATACAATAACCACTTACACAAAATGGGCTTGTCAGAAGCGGTATCATGTAGGAATTGTGGTGACATCTAATGACAACATGTCCCGCGCAGATTCAACGTCGGTTTAAGCATTTTGGAAGATATACTGAGCCATCAGGAGACCTAAAGAGCCGGATAATATCCTTAAATTCTTCGAAGTGACTGTTCGCACGTGCGAGCAAATAGTACATCCCAGATAACAATTGACCCCACAAAATGTACATAGAGTACCATCGGAAAATGTGCTCCAGTCCTAACACATTTAATGTATATTAAAAAGCGCCCTTATATATATTATAATGTATATTTCTTTGGAACGTGAAAGGCATTCAATGTACATTAAATGTGAATTACATGTACATCTTATGTACATTTAAAACACTTTGAATACACAACTAATGATATCCATTTATGGACTAAAAATATACATTTTTGGAAAAATAAGATGAGCATTTAATCTAAAAATGTACTTGTAATATAGTGCAATAATTTAAAAATGTACTTGTGATCTAGTGCAATAAGTTCGAGTTTTAATAGCACAAACAATGCGCCTTTTATTTACATCAAAAAATGTACTACATCACAAGCACATTTTTGGTACATTAAATGTGATAGAAATAGTGTACATTTTATCACGCACATAAAATATGCGAAAAATGTACTTCTGATCTAGTGCAATAAGTTCGAGTTTTGATAGCACAAAAAATGTGATTTTTATGTACATCGAAAAATGTACCACTTTACAGGCACATTTTTTGTACATTTTATGTAATTATGTATTCTCAACAACATTGAATTTCGCACATTTAATGTACATTCAGTGGAAAATCACATTAAAAAGTGAGAACTATCTGGGTTATCTGTGTTATCTGTGTATCTGGGCATTAAACACTATTCGCACGCGATAATCGGATAAAAAATGCAATTTTCCTTGTATACAAATGGTGACGATGGTGACGTAAAGACGTCGGATGTGAATTGAGTTTTTCCTTATGTAATTGCAGATGGTGTTTTTTTTTTTTTTTCAAAATATATACAATTTCTTCATTTAATTTCTTGAGTTTAATTTTATCACGGGCAAATATTCAAATTACCATTCGCACGCGCGTGCACATAGTGTTTAATGGACTATTCGCACGCGCGTGCGATTAGCATCTGCCTAAATTCTGCAAAGAAATTCAATAATGGAACACGCATGAATATTGGATAAAAAAGAAGCCCAAAAAAGGGGCCTAGTTGTACTATCATTTTCACTATTATTGTAATTTTAATATGAAATGAACCAATTAACAAAACCAACTAACCACCAAGGAAACTTTCAACAAAATGATCATAATGTTATCAACCATTTGAGTCTACCAGCATCTAATGTATAAGAGAAGTGAGTCTCTCCATCGACGTGTTTAGTGCGACGTCAGCTTATGTCAAAGTATATGACATTTACTGATAACGTTCATAAGCTATCAAACACATCACTTTTTCTTTGCTTGGCGAATTTATAAAGTCATGAAATTGTGTATACCAAAGGCGTGTACTCGACCAAAAAACAGATCGGAGCGAAGGGATTGGCTTGGCTAGCACCATAACCACTTATCTTTCGAACAGGAACGAAATGACAGTCGTTCGAGTATCGTTTTGATAGATTTAACCAAACTAAACATTTTCCATCAATTTTTTTAATTTTTCTATTACAAAAAACCGGATTTATTGGAAGTTATAATCTCTTGGGCTGCAGTGCCGTTTTGACTTTTACAAAAGACGCATCTCGGAAATTTAATCATGGAAAACGGTAATAGTGATGAAACTAAGGCTAATGCTGAAGCAGAGGAAGCAAAACCATCGAAACCGTCATTAATTGAGAAGTTAAAAAACAAACGGTGGACTTTTAAAATAAAAAATAATTTCTCAAACTACGTAACCGTTGAGCCGCTTATTTGCTTTTATATGATTCAAATATTCGTTACGTCGTCATTGATCAGCCCGTACCTGTTTCACAAGGTTTTAAAACGTTGTGTGTGTAAACAAAATGTTGAAGACATTTCTATTCGCAGGCATGTGTCGAGATAAATGAGGACACTTATTTTTGCGATGTAATGACTAGCAACTGGCATATCGATGACCAGGTTTTTGTGCATAAATGTGTATCGTTTGAATTTGTTTAAAATCATTTACTAGTATAGTTGTGTGCAACCTATGGACTGAATGGCAAACTTTTCTGCAAAAGACAAAACGACCTTAATTTTGATGACATCGATGAACCGGTGGTGATAGTAACAGGAACGATGGAGTGTGATGAGATCATTAGGATGTATTCCGAAAGTAACACTTCAGCTATACGAGTGACACCAGAACATAACAGATTTTGTAGACTTGGTCAGAAAGTTTTGGAAAAGGAATACACACCTGATTCGCTGATCGGAATATCAGGTACTCATAAATTTATTTATTTTTGAATCGCAACTCCAAATGGGAATGAAACCAAAATGAACCGAGTCGAACGAGCTATAGTTTGTTTGTTTGTATTGTAGTGGGAAAATCAAGTAGAACTTTCCCCAACTAGTTTTTACACTTGACAGCAAACTCAATTGGATAGCTCGTGTCAAGGATAAATCACGGAAGACTCTTGCGTCTTTTTCGATCTGCAGAAACTGTTTCGGTAGGAACTGGGATCTACCGTCTGAGTACTGTACGAGGGCGTAATCTTTCCCATGGTAAGGTAACGGCTGTTAGGTGTGGTGGCTGGACTCAACTAGGAATGGGCGAGGAGAGAGTTGAGCGAAATTAAAAGACGATTTTGCATATGTGCATTACTGTGGCTATGAAAACAACGGCCACCGAAGCCATGGAGGTACTGCTGAATGTACCACCTCTGTACGTGGTAGTCATGACGAGAGCACTTGCTACTACAGGCAGGAAGGTAGAAAATGCCATGTGCACTACGTAGTTTCGTGTTAGTCATGGAAAAATTGTCGTCGAAAAAGTCGTAAGCTCAATATTTGAGATGCCCAGAGATTAGACGACGTAAAAATACCTAGCAGAGAAGGATGGCCTGATGATCTGCCAGGTAATGGCTTGATCTACTTCACGAATGGATCTAGTACGCTCGAAGGAATGTGGATTGAAGTTTGTGCCCTGGACTCCGGAGAAGGTAATTGGCTACATCCGAAAAATCCTGGATCACCTTGGTCTAGCTGCCAGAACAACATTCTGGAGTAGAAGGTAATGAGAAAGCACATGAACTAGCTAAAGGGGCTTCTCAGAATCTTACGGATGCTCTTAAATAATACCTGCCATTAAGGCGTGTAGAAAACTGGAAGGTGCTCATTGGGCTATAGCTCTGCTAGACCGAAATCGCATAAGGAGGGTAACACGGTAACTTCCAGATGAACTTCCGGCTAAGGGGTCATTCATAAAGTATGTCACGCCGAGGGGGGAGGGGGGTTCGGACTTGCGTGACCGGGGGTAGGGGGCGGGTCTAGGTCAGTGTGACGTCACATTGAAAAGTCGTATACAATTATCAATCACATGAAATTTATACATTAGGAGTTTGAGAGAAGAATGGCACCTTTGAGCCGGGATTTAGCCGGGCTAGTCATCGATCACCAGAAACTCGGTTCTCATTTAAACGAAAAGGGTGAGACCATTGACGCAGAGCTAGAAATGAAAAACCTCGAGGCAGCCGGAAGGATATTGGAAGAAATTCGGTCCGAAACAGTTTTTGATGGTCATCTACTATTGTGCAGTACATATCGCGAGAAGAAAGCGAAATCGATGAAATAAAACCAATGTCGGCTGTTTGGATGACAAAACATGTTAGAGAAAGTCATTACTTTCTGCAAGTTGTGAAGTGCTCAGACCGAAGCTGCTGTAGTGAACCGAAAAGCATCTACTTTCAAACAATCAAACAATTTGGAGAGGGAGCATGGAGAGGGTGCATCACTGATCGACGAAACTGAAAAAAAAAATTCCTCTCTATTCTTGCGACTGGCCCTAAGAGACGATAAGTTTCAAGATGGAACGCTGCAAGAGGTACCTTTCGACCAGTGCGTCCGTCCTTGGGGTACATTGCAAAAGAGTGAACTTGCGAAGCCTGTTTAATTTGTCATGGTGCAAAAAAAGCCTTAAGAGACATATCGTCAACTGCGCTGGCAAGATAACGAATAAAAAAACAGCAATAGAAACAGTCATCACGTCCAGGCCGAAGCGAATAGCAGCTATTCGTCAGAGAGAAAAAATGGTGATAAGGAAATCGGGGTTTAACGCTGAACACGTCGATTGGTTCGACGGTGATTGCGACAATGAAGTGAACGCGAACGATTTGAATGTCGCAGAAAAAGTAGGCGACATATTCCCAGACTACGAACGGGATCATGTGTTGAAAAGTCGTTGGGAAAATTAATAATTCTTCTAATTTTTGCTGTTTCATTTTGTGACATCGCTACAGCCTACTGCTTTCACTTAAATCACTTTTTGGTACCAGGCTGTGTTTCGGACTTGGATGTAGTGACACCACTCTTATACTAATGCCCGATTCTCACAAATAAGAAAACTTGACGTTTTCGGACTTTTTATGACTTTTCGCTGTTTTTGAATATTTTTTCCTGTTACGTCACAAATCGGGGGGGGGGGGGGATTTGAGCTCATGTGACACAAGTGTGACATGGGGGGAGGGGGTCTCAAAAACGTCGATTTTTGCGTGACATACTTTATGAACGACCCCTTAGAAGATAAAACGGGGATCTATACGAAAAATGCTTCGTTTTCTCTCAACTGAGACACACCCCACTGTGAGTATATTGTGCAGCCACCAAGTGTTGTCAAAATTGACAGGTTCGTAGAGGCGACGGGAATGTTCACATGATATGTATTTTATGATGAAAGGATCGCCAGTTCTGTGTTTCATCCCAAGAAATGTAATTGTGTTCCGAGTATGACGTATGACGATAATTTAGACCTTTCAAAACAAACATTTCCCATGCGGATCTAATTTTATCTTTCCAGCATTGATCTTGATCTTTCTCGTTACTATGATTGTGTCCATATGGAGCGACAAATACAGCAAACGAAAGATGTGCCTCATGCTACCAATATTTGGTCAACTTGTAACAAGCATAAGTTAATACGACAAAGTCGACTCGTAAAAAGACCAGAAAATAACAAACAAAATTTTCTTTCAGTAAACTTACATGGTGCCTACAGCAACTTCTTATCCTTTGAATTCATCTACTCTTCTTATATTTTGATCGTAGCGCTGACTGGCGGTATGCCTCTGTTTCTATTCGGTTGTTTTGGCTACATGGTCGACGAGGCGGTTAGACGCAAATTGTTGTTTCGGTGACATTTCGAATGAAATATTATTTTCGCGTAGCTTTTGTATAATTTTCGTTATACTTTCAGGTTTGGTGTTATATCTTTGATATTGATATTGTTGCGTCGTATTCCCCATACCAATGATGTGTTCGAATTTTATCGTGGTTCTTACAAAAGTAATTTGTAATTTTCGTTTAAATCTTTCTTCAGAAATCTCAATTTCGAATGATTTTTATGTTTTTACTCTTCCGAAAATAGTTGGGGAAGGTGTACTTGCAGTTTTTTTTTCAATGTGTGGTTTTATTATCACTTCAAATATCGAAATAGTGTGAAGCACAAAGTTGAATAAAATTAGGCTTTACAAAAAATAAATAAAACAAATAAGTAACTAAAACATCGATGACTAGAACGTAATATAAGATTACTTATACATTGTGGAAAGCGAGTAATAACCGTTCAAGTGTGCAAGTGTGTGTAATATACACGCGAACGATTATTCGAGTGTCCACAATGTGTAAGTATATTATTTTACTTTAATAGCGACGATTCGTCGAACATTAAACACAAGTACTGATGGCTGAGCGAGCTAGGGCACGGTAGCGCTAATTGTTTGAGATGAGGTGTCGGGGCTCAATTCTGATTTTTTTTACTTTTTGTATGATTGTTTCTTGCACAAAATATTCAAATTATTGCATCTAGATAGAAGAAAGTGATAGTTGGTTATTTATCGCCCTAGTCAAGTGAACGACATTAACGCGGTTTTTTTGCCCGTTCCGAGAAATCGACGAAAATAAACATTCCATCTTCCGCAAAGGTGTTGTCCGCATAGTAAAAACTTCTTAAACTTACCTACGCGTACTGTACTGTGAAGTCTGAATTTTTTTGTCGCGAAAATTTCATGGTAATTGCACAAAATCGAAACAGATCAACAAAACAAATCAATCAGCTGTTGCATGACATGTCACGTCCGTTGTCAGCAATAACAGATTTGGAGGAATTGTACTAGATCAGCTCATAGATTGTGCAGCGCTCATCTGTTCGAAAGTCACCGTTCAAAATTTGGCACGTAGTGATTGATGACAACCCGCTGTGGTTCACTACATCCGCGAATATAATTAACGCTTATAGTCATCTTAATTTGGTGTGTTGAACTTGTTGTTTAACAACCTCCCGGCATCATGAACAATAACAATAACAACAACAACAACACATTCAATTACTCACACACGAAAATCCACATAGCGAAAAACTTAGGACCGGTCATCGAAATCCTACAACTTAACATCGAAGGGACTTCAAGACCGAAGAGCGAATGCGTGTCTAAAATCGCACGAGATCACTCTATTGACATCATCGCGTTACAGGAAACCCATACAACTACGGACTCCGATATCTTAACAAGAGGAGAAATTGCTGGTTTCGTCATGTTCGCTCATATACCAAGCCGATCGCATGGGATAGCAACGTACATTCGAAACACGATCAGTGACTACCATGTGGTATACGAAAATACCATCAACAACATATTCGCGATCACTGTCGAAATCGGCGGTGTCACTGTGGTGCATGTCTACAAGCCTCCGAATGTGTCATGGATAGATAGCTCGATCACCATGCTCCCAGGCCCAACGGTGTTCATAGAAGATTTTAATAGCCACCACACTTCCTGGGGTTACACCACCGACGACCAAAATGGCGATTTGCTTTTCACATGCTCGGAAAGAAACCAACTGCACCTTGTTTTAGACGCAAATTATCGTGGAACTTTTCACTCCACATCCACACGTTGGAGACGGGATTATAATCCTGACCTCTGCTTCGTCTCTTCAAATGAACAAAGTCAACCGCTTCCGGCCTCAAGAACAGTGCTTGGTAACTTTCCGAATAGTCAACACCGGCCAGTGAAAGTCACGATAGGAATTTTCATACTAATTGTAGAATCGCTTCAGAAACCACGATGGAATTTCCAAAAAGCCAATTGGAAGAAGTTCCAGGAAGAAGTTGACGCGAATGTTAGATGGATTCCTGCACGACGCAACAACTACAAAAGATTCACTGGCGTCGTAAACGCTGCCGCCAAACGTAACATCCCAAGAGGTTTTCGACAAGAATACTTCCCAGGATGGAATGACAATCTTGAGCGGATGTACAATGAGTTCGAAGAATCCGGTGACCCAGAAATCTCCGAAGAACTTTTGTTCGCTCTAAACGAAAACAGAAGAGAGAAATGGGCGAAAACTACTGAAAACCTGGATTTCACGCGATCGAGTAGAAAAGCGTGGAACGTCCTGCGAAAACTGGGAGCAGCGAAAAATACGGTCACCAGAAAGGAACACAACGGAACTGTCACACCGAACATGATCGCATCCCGAATCTTAAAATTGTCTAACGCTGCCCGCGTCACGAGAGGTAGAAAAAAATTTGTAAAAGATGCCCTAAGAGTAAAAAAGAAACTGCTGAAAACCAAACCGCAGTTCTCACGTCCTTTCAACATCAGCGAAGTGACATCGTGCATCAACTCTCTCAAATTGGGCAAGGCAGCTGGAGCTAATAATATGTACCCCGAATTCATAAGAAATCTTGGAGACCGGGCAAAGAAATGGCTCATGGATCTCATGAATGACATCCTATCAAAAAGGAATATCCCGAAAGGATTCCGCAAAAGCAGGGTGGTTGTGATTCTCAAACCGAACAAATCGGAAAACGATCGAGCAATCTATCGGCCGATATCTCTGCTTAGCGTATGCTATAAACTGCTTGAGCGCCTCATTTACGACCGTATCTATGACTCCATTGATGCTGCTTTACCCAACGAACATGCCGGTTTTAGAAAAGGCCGTAGCTGCGTCGATCAGGTTCTGGCATTGACGACACATATCGAGTCCGGTTTCGAACGAAAGCTGAAAACTGGCGTCGCACTCGTCGATTTGTCAGCAGCATATGACACCGTCTGGAAACATGGACTGCTGCTGAAATTCATCGATATCATTCCATGTGCGGCCCTGACAGAATTGCTCGGAAATATGCTGTCCAATAGACGTGTCGTAGTCTTCATGAACGGTGAACGAAGCAAGACGAAGACGCTGAACAACGGGTTGCCACAGGATTCAGTTTTGGCACCCTTGATCTTCAATTTGTACGTTAGTGACATGTCACACACGCAATCTCGTAAATTTGGCTACGCCGACGACAACGCATTGGCAATTCAACACAAAAATCCGAAATTCATTGAGCACACTTTGTCGAACGATCTAGCCACCCTGGAAAAATACTACCATGACTGACGTCTATGCCCAAATCCCGACTAAACGGAGATAAGCTACTTTCATTTGAACAACCGAGAAGCAAACAGCGAACTGACAGTAAATTTCTGCGGGAAAACTATCAAATTCAACCCGAATCCAAAATATCTTGGATACACTATGGATCGGACTAAAACTCACAATGCACACCAAAAAAAAATGTCTCAAAAGTTGAAATCCCGCAACAACATAATGCAGAAACTAACTGGCTCCACATGGGGTAGTAATGCTAATACTCTCCGGACAGCAGCCTTGGCGCTCGTCTACTCGACAGTGGAATACTGCTGCCCGGTCTGGCTAAGCAGCTCTCACGTCGGTAAAGTAGGTGTCCAGCTGAACAACACACTACGTACGGTCACCGGAACGCTTAAGTCAACTCCTTTGCCATGGCTGTCGGTCCTTGCAAACATCATTCCATCAGATATCCGCCGTGAAGCAGCCCTCGCTCGTGAATGGACGAAAATCAATTTACCATCAACATCAATTTATCGATTCATGAGGACCTGGCCATCGCACCATTAATCCGAAGACTAAAATCCAGAAAGCCAATCTGGAAGGAACCTTTTTTCGTATCCGAGAATTTCACCTACGACGCGACTGAAAAGTGGAAAGAATCTTGGGATAAAGAGAACTTGCGGAACAAAAATCTCATAAACGATCCATCGGATAAGTTGAACGGCATGGACGAAAGTCGCAAAATCTGGTGCCGGATCAACCGTATCAGAACCGGTCACGGCCGGTGCGCCAGCATGCTTTACAAATGGAATATGACCAGTTCACCACATTGCGACTGTGATCGTGACATAGATCAGACTACCAAGCACATCGTAAATGACTGTGCCTCCAGAAAATTCGTCGGTGGTATATCAGAGCTTCATAAAGTCACCCCCGATGCAATACAGTGGCTACAATCCATGGATATCGAATTGTGATGAATGTGTTCAGAACCCTAATTCTATTCGTTTTTCTCTCAATTTTTTTTTCTTTTTTCCTTTTTTATGTTGACATGTAGAAATTATTTATTTTCTGTCTTATAATCTTTTTTATTTGTTGACTAAAAGAACTACTCTTGTTACTTTTAAGTTCATGTAACGCCTTACGAAATAACAATAAATAATCGCCCTAGACAGTGGAATTTATCCCTCTAGACGGATAAATACTGAGAATAATGCAATAATGTCTCATTTTCCGTCTCAAAAATTGGCATTTAATGTAAAACGTATCGTCGCGTATAAAGTAAAGTGAATTAATGTGTTGTTTCATGAAGTTTCGGGTTTCACGGATTCCCACAGGAAATGCCGCGAATTTTCAGTCTTTCAAAATGCTCAGTTAAGGTTGTAGAGTAAAAACATTTTTTTTTCGTCTATTTCGAACTTCTTTTGGGTTCCAACGCCCATTTTATAGTTAAGATGGGGCTGTCCACTACCCCAATAATGTTTTTGTTATATTTGCATTGAAATTAAGATCTTCATTTTGGTTTGTTAGTTAATGTAATGGTGACATAACCTCAATGTTTCAACGTTTTGCGGGCGTGCTTTTTTCCTAATAAGGCATTGTTCGTTTCGTTGTTGTTGTTCTTAACTCTAACTCCAATTAAAGTAAAAGTGGCTGGCAATTACGGTAGCGGCTTTGCTATTAACATAGCAATACGTTTGGGCAAATATAAATGAACTTGCACAGCGCATTCCGGGCGCGTGTGTGTAATGTCCCCGTTGAGCCTTGTACTTCCGGTGCGGTTCGGCTTAAAAATAATTTGGCTCAGCCTCGTACAAGTGTTGGTCACGGGGTACGACCAACACGGGACATAACAGGTACCCTATCGTTGACGATCAGGCAATGTGAAAAGGTTGGTGGTTTGTTTCTTGGAAGTCTAAACGTAAACGGGGGTTTTCGGGGTCGCAAGGATGAATTGATAGAACTGGCTAAGGGTTATGGTAGAGACATATTAGCGTTGAGCGACGTTAGATCTAAGGGACAGAGAGAGGAGCTGGTGGGCGGCTATAAAGTGTTTTTGTCTGGTGTTCAGTCTGGCAGGGCAAGCTGGAGAGTTGGAATTGCTATCAGGCAGGAATTAGAAAAATTTGGGCGTGCGGTACGTAAATGAAAGGATCATGTTAGCGGGTGGTATTTATCGGATGGTTAGTGTTTATAGACCATGCGAGGGTAGCAGCGCTGGCGATCTCGACACCTTTTGTTACCAAAAAGGGAAGTGAAAGTGTGATTTTGTTGGGCGATTTTAACGCGAGAATAGGAAACAGTAAAACCAATGGGGGTTATGAAAGAGTTGTAGGCAAATTCGGGGAAGATACTTTGAACTCAAATGCAAGACGGTTGTTAGATTTCTCTGATCTGATCTGTTCTGATCTGATCTGATCTGATCTGTTTGCCTCTATCAATCCGGTAGTAGAACTTGAGGGGGAAGCGGGTCCTAACTGGGAAGATGAGGACGAAATTACATAAGAGGAGGTGTCACGGAAGGTCAGCAAGCTGAAGGCAGGGAAATCCGCAGGGGTAGACGAAATTAGGACAGAATTTATTAAGAATAGTAGACCAGGCGTGATTCAATGGCTTTGTAAGATTTTTAATTTAGCCATGAAGTCCTCGGATCGGATCAGATCTTTTGTCTCAGGCAAGCGAAAAGCTCTTTGAGAGGAATATTGATCTATACTTGTGCTTCATCGACTTAAAAAATGCATTTGATCGGGTACCGAGGCAAAAGCTGTTTGGGGTGTTTAGCGAATATGGCGTCAATGGGAGTTTATTGGGCGCCATTAAAAGAATTTACTCAGGGAGCAAGGCTGCGGTAAGAATAGATGGTGAGATAAGTGAGTCTTTCGAGGTTAATGAGGGAGTTCGTCAGGGTTGTTGTCTCTCCCCTCTTCTGTTCATAATTTTTATGGACAAGGTTATCAAGCAGGCCAATTTGCAAGGGAATGTGGAAGTAGGTGAAGTAGTCATGAAAATCCTGGCCTATGCGGATGACTTAACTCTATTAGCAGATAATACCAGTGATTTACAGAGGAATATCGGCTGCCTGAATGTCGCATGTGAGGAGTACGGAGTATGAAAATAAGTGTCAGCAAAACGAAGGTTATGCATATCGGCAAATCCCGGAAAGGCGTAGTTTGCAGTTTAAATGGGGAGCAGTTGGAACAGGTTTCGGAGTTTAAGTATTTAGGAGCCATTTTTTTTGGAGGATGGCAAGTTAGTTAGGGAATTTGAGGAAAGGAGGAAAACGGGAGACGTGGTTGCCAGTCAGTTGAGGGCGCATGTGTTTAACAAGGGAGAATTAAGTAGTGGCACAAAGTTAGCTATTCACAGTTCAATCTTCAGGCCAACGATTTTATATGGGAGTGAAAGTTGGGTGGACTGCGGATACCTTGTGCATGACCTGGAGGTTTCTGATATGAGGGTTCTGAGGAGCATAGCAAAGGTAAATAGAAGGGAGCAGTGGGATAATCATATCAGAAATGACGACATCAGGGAAAATTTAGGGGTAACGTCAGTGGAAGAGGCGGCAAGGGTTAGTTGTCTGCGGTGATACGGGCACGTTCAGAGGATGGGTACTAGCAGGCTGTCAAAGAGGATTTTGAATGCACAGGTCTCGGGTGTACGCCCCAGGGGTAGACCAAGGAAAAGGTTTATAGACTCAATTAAATCAGATTTAGGAGTTAGGGGGCTTTCACTGGGCGAACAAACCATCTCCTTGGCACAGGATAAATGGTCTATAAAGTTTGATGATGATGATGATTCAAAAAAATAAAATCAGTTTCCATAAGTTTGGGATTGCTCATAAATTACGTAACGCAATAGGGGAGAGGGGGAGTTTTTATAAATTTTCTTTAAAATTTACCAGAAAATTTATTTCACTAAAAGTAGTTTCGAACTCGTAGGGGACCCGTCTTTCACAATCAGCAATAAAATCTGATGGGCAGCGATCTTTCAGCATAACTTCGTTCAAGCTCACCGTGCAGGGTGACCAACAAAGTGGCCGACGGTGGTATGGGACGGACTTAGAGGGAAAATGAATTTTTTTTTGTTGGAGATAGATGTTTCGTGTCAAAGGAAATTTTTTTTGCCCCTCTTTTTCGCCCAAATTTTTTTCGCCTCAATATTTTTCGTCTGAAATTTTTTTTCTCCAAAATTTGTTTCCTCTTTTCTTCCAAAACTACTGATATTCCAACAAAAACACTTTTTAAAAGGGAAACGTGACGCAAGTCCTCGTCCGTTCTTGCAAAACAACTGATATCAATTTGGGTGACGCTTACAGCTTCGGAACGGAATTCTTAGGAAATATTTTCAGTTTTGATTAAAAAAATGCGTCACAAATGCCGGACCCTCCCAACATAATAATTTTTCTGCGCTTTCAGATTTCGCACGCCAAAAATGTGGCTACTCGTACTCCACACATCACGCAAAAGTTAATTTTTTTTTGTGTTAAATCTGAAAGAACAGAACATTTGGGTGTCCGGCATTTGTGACGCATTTTTTTAATCAAAAGTGAAAATATTTTAAAAGAATTTTTTGCGATCCGAGGATGTAAGCGTCACACAAAGTGATATGAGTTGTTTTGGAAGAACGGACGATGACTTACGTCACGTTTCCCTTTTAAAAACGGTTTTTGTTGTGAAATACCACTTCCGGCAACGCCGTCTTACTGCAAGTTAAGCCTCGAAATGTACTTTTTCATTTAAGATTCCTTTATTTTGAATTTGGTATTCAACATAATCTGCTTGCTTTACGTAAAAATCATTTTGAATGAATCCAAACGCAAAGTTGATGTCGACGCATTGGAAAATGAATCACCGTCATTAGAAAGCGGACCGCAGAGTACTCGCTGTGGGAGGAGTAGTGTAAACCGCAGAAAATCAAAGATACAACATTTGGTGAAAGCTTTTAGTTTAGACGTCATTTGGGATTACATTCTAATTGTGTTCAAGAAACGGAGGCACAATGGACGAGCCGTCATTTTAATTTTTTTGATTGTTGTCTTCTTATGTCATATGTCGTTGTTTGGTATGCAAAATTACATTACGATGAGGGACGATTTTCCTTTTGACTTGATGGACGTCGATAGTGGTAAGATATTATTATTAGCTGCTAGAACGTTTCGTAACATATAGTTGTAAAGATGCAAAGATGCAAGGCAGTTTTGAGGTATGTGTCGCTAGCACCTATACCACTTAAGACTCATCTAGAAATGACGAATGACGCCAGTCTCGATCTTAGTGGGGTCATACGACTTAATGTTTGAAAAAATGTCGCTGTTACAGTCTGTGTAATTCCTACTCAGGGATGTATTAGCGACGCCAATCATTAGCGCTAAGATCTTTAGGCAATTCGCAATAATTTGTTCAACAATTCTGCACAAAAACCACCGAAATGAGCGCTTGTTTTTGGGAATTTTTAAGAATTCTATTCCTAATTTGACGTGCTCGGGCACGTATCATTACTTTTGCAGTTATTGTACTCATCATGCACGGAAGGCGAAGTAAAAAATATAAAATTTGTGTATAAATTTATGACCTACAAAGGCTAGAAAGGCTCTTCTACGGTGGAACGTTTCGCAATTTTTTTTTACTTAAAGAAGAACTGATATCTTACACAAAGTAGAAGTGTGACGCAAGTGCTTTTTTGACATGCATCAAGATTCTCCTCCAATTCGCTAAACTTTGTCAGTTTTTTTGCATAGTAGTAGCGATAGTGTATTGTTGAAGAATTAAACGAAGCAATATCTGTGTGGAACTGTGTGGTACTGGCTTTCCACCAAGAATATTCGGATTCAATCCTGGTGGGGACAAATTATGTATAGGATTTCTTCAATGTATAGCATGAAAGTAACGTTCCTAGGCACACCCAGGCTTCATAATTTGGGTAGTTGTGAAACCGGCATTCTAAACCCTACTAGTTTCCGCACCTAGCACCGCGTGTGGAAAAAGTGCGGTATCCTGGTATCCTAGATACCGGGAAGTTTGGGAGCCGAAAAATCGGACACCGGGAAATTAGACGAAAAAATAACATACGAAGCGTCGAAGAAATCAGGAAATAACTAAAATTTGAAAATGACTAAAAATCTGGAAATGGTTGCTAAAGATCGGGAAATGACTAAAAACCGTTGAATGACTAAAAATCGGGAAATAACTAAAATCGGGAAATGACTAAAAATCGGGAAATGACTAAAAATCGAGAAATGACTAAAAATCGGGAAATAACTAAAATCAGGAAATGACTAAAAATCGGGAAATAAGTAAAAATCGTTAAATAACTAAAATCTGGGGTAAAATTTTACTTTAGGGGGTCGTGGCGGAAAGGGTCGGGGGACGAACCAGCCGAATAATAATTTGCGAAGAGAGAAATTCTTAAAATTCCTGAATGGCGCATTTAACCTTTTTATCGAACTGAACTAAAAGTGCTCCCATACGATTTCTTATTGTCCTATCTGCTTGCTGAGTGATACTAAAAGAATGATCTTTAATTAGTGTTGGAGATCAGACTTTGTGAAGGAAATATGAATCTTACGAGCCTTGAACGAATGAATTAATTAAAGTAATCACTACACCACCTGTACAAGTAAATGTAAAATAAATAGGTTAGGTCGCATTTTTTCTGTAAAGCGCCCATTTCCCGCAATTCCCTGATTTAAAGAAATAAAATTGAAGACAGGAAAAACATAAATTTGCTGATGAAAAAATAAATTTGTGAACAAGTAGAATAAAGTTGCAGAAAAAAAGAATAAATTTGCTGATAAAAACATTAAATTTGCTGCTTAAAAAGAATAAATTAGGGAGGTAAAAATATATATCCAAAAAAAATTTTCAAAATTTTCGACTGCGGTGCCACTTCTTGTTCATATGCCTCGACAGCAGCTTCCGCAGATAAAAACCGCTTCCCACGCAACTTATTCTTGACACTCAGAAACAAATAAAAGTCGCACGGTGCCAAGTCGGGACTGTAGGGTGGATGCAGCATCAAATTGATATTTTCCTTCTGCAAGAACGTCGTGGTCAGAGCACTTGTGTGGGAGCTTGCATTATCATGGTGGAGGACGATCTTGCGATTTCGACTCTTTCCACGTAGTTCTTCAAATACTTTTGGCAAACAAATCGTAGTATACCACTCTGAATTGATTGTTTTACGATCCTCAAGTGGTACAGTAGCCACATGACCACATTTCCTGAAGAAAGTAGCGACCATTTTCTTGGCGACGCTTCGAGCGCGAATTACCTTTGTTGGTAAATCTTCATTTTGAAACACCCAAAGGGTGGATTGCTGTTTTGTTTGGGGATCATAGCTGTAAATCCAACTTTCGTCACCTGTTACGATGCTATATACTGAATCAGAAGCCCCATTGTCGAATTTTTTGAGAGAATCTCGGCACCATTTCACACGAGCCTCCTTTTGGTCGTCTGTCAACTTGTGTGGGATCCACCGAGAACAAAGCTTTCGTGTGCGTAAATGTTCGTGTAAAATTGTTTGTATTTGACTTTTCCCGATCCCAAGGGATGCAGCTATCTCAGCATAGGTCACATGTCGATCGGCTTCAATCATGTTCCGGACATGGTCAATGTTTCTATCGGTGATGGCTGTGGAAGGTCGACCTTCACGAAAGTCGTCACTGAGGTAAGTGCGTCCCGATACAAACTCAGCGCACCACCGATAAACAGTGGTCTTGGATGGGGCCTCATCTCCAAATGCTTTTTGCAAACGATCAATACACAATTTGGAAGTCAAGCCAGACTTAAAGTCGTTGAAAATCATGGCTCTAAAATTTTCACGTGATAAATCCATTTTTTCTCTGCAATGACTTTTTGGAATTGTTGTATCTTTTGACTGCTACGATCGATTTTCATTTTGATCATCATTTTTAAATCAGGAAAGACCAATTTAATTTTTGTGTAAATTGGCGAAAAGCTTACACGAGCCGATATAGCCGATTCCCGAAACTTTTAGGGTGCCCCTCGTATTAACTATCTTACATGCAAAGAGCCACTTGGTTACCTCATCAAATTCAAAAAGTAAGCCCTGCCGAACTTTGCCGACAACGCGACGATGTTAATTTGCGAATGAGACGGATAAATGCTTCAATTTAACTTTATTCCTCTGCGTTTGGGATTATTCTATATGCATAGGCAACTTGGCTGGCGATCTGCTGCGGAGAGCGCTTGAAAAGTATTACACTTATATAAAATTCGCTGGCTCCGCTCGCGTTTTCATAATAATTAGCCTCAATATAAATTTCTTTATCCCAGGCCCGAGATTTTCGTGCATAATCTATTGAAATTCAAAAATAAATAGGAAATTTTCGCCTGCGGCGCTATCTTTTATGTTCACAATTAAGTTAGCAATTGAAATGAATCCCTTTTATCTTCCCTGGCTCGACAGGAAGAAAGGAAACATTCGCAATGTATTATTCAATTCAAATAAATGAATGAATAATATTTAGAACGAGTTATGGAATAAGTTATAAATAAGTCTCATCCGTTATTCACGCTTTACAATGAGAGAATAAGTATAATTCTAACGACTTAACGGCGACTTTCTTCATACAACTCACGATTTCTCCTCTTGATACAATGATGGAGCAGCTCTTCTAGTGATAATTGACCAATGAAATGAATAACCCAATATATGTAAATTTTCCTTCTAGCAGAATGCACGCATTACGTCTAGCATGAATCGGGGTGAAATAAGATGTGCGATAGCGATATTCTTCTTATCTCGTATCTCTAATTATTGCCAATGTACAACTATCGGATGATGATTGATCCCAAATATATGCGATTACAATGATAACCACGCGTTTATTGCGATTGATGTTGCTTTTATTCAACGAAGATGATAACAACAATTTCTGACCACTTTGGTCTATATTTTATATTTTACTATTATGATATTTGAACAATTGGATGTTTATAAGAACGTCGTGATCTAGAATTTATTTCTCTGATCACGTTAGAAATAAATACGTCTTTCTTCAACTATCTTTAAATCAAGAATTTAAAATCGTTTTTCTTCAACTATCTTTAAATCAAGAATGTATATAAAATTAATTTGAGATCCTCATCTGAGCTGATCTCCCCCCACTTAAATCTCTTTTATTCGTAAATTCGAGCGGTCTTCCGATCCGTTAATTTGAAATTACGAATATCGATATAGTCGTTATTTTGTACAATTTATTTTTAACAGAGGTCCCTACTGGCGTGAATAACGTGATGCGCGGGTTGATTTGAATTATTTGTTTATGTATATTATGTATTTATTCTAATATGAATATGGAACGTGCGGTGGAACGCCGTCACGTTACACAATTTTCCAAACTAGATATATTCTGAGAAATCGTTCTATTTTTGAAATAAATTTAAGGAAATTTAAGAAAATGAAAGACAAGCGCTGCACTCCCCACCATCAAGGACAAAAAATTGGAAAAAACGCTTTAAAAAATTTCCCACGCTACGCTCGCGTAATTAATCATATACTGGACGGTTAAGCTGACTATCGGTTGTTCTTTGTGCTGAATACCTTAATCCGGAACTAAAAGAGGAAGGTCCATCCAGTTATGTCCTATGTTCGAAATCGGGAAATTTGGTTACCAAAATCTGAAAATTTTACTATCAAAAAACGGGAAATTCAGCCTGATTTTAGCGGATACCGGGAAAAATCGGGAAGTCGAATTTGGATACCGGGAAAAAACATAATTTCCTCACGCACCTAGAACATAATAGATGGCACTAGATGGCAGTAAAAACTTCGGTAACAAAAGGATCTCTAAGAAGAATCCATGTGAGCAAAAAAATTGCGGAACTAGTAAAATAAAATGATCTGGTCTCTGACCCGGACGGGTTGTAACGGCGGATTAGCATTTATAATATCTATGACATCATAACTTTTGACTTGGTTATATTTGTGACGTCATTTTTCTGACGTCGTATTTGTGACGCCATTTTTGCGATGTCATATTTGTGACATCATTTTTGTGATGTCATATTTGTGACATCATTTTTGTGACGCCGTATTTTTAACGTCATTTTTGTAACGCCGTATTTGTAACAATATTTTTATGACGTCATAACTGCGACGGTGCACAGACGGACGGAAGGACAGGAAGGGTGAAAACATAAAGTAGTTATTGCTACTTAAGAAAGGCCTAAATTTGTGCTGTCGAATGCGTTTGACTTACATAAAAAAATAATCAGAAATTAAGAAACTGAGTTGATGTTCGACTCTTCTAATCCCTGCAACAAAATGAATTGGAACGTTCTCAGCATTGTTGACCACCATTAAAAGCTTTGATTTCATTAGTTTATTTTTAGCAATTTTCGTAATTTTTTCGATACTTTTGGTCACATTGAACACATCAGAAGCTGTCATATCTATCCTTGTCATTGTAATACCACCACTAATGAGATTTATATTGGTGAGATAATTGTTGAACCTTCAAATTATGTTTAGTATAATTCATTTTCCAACAGACTTTTTTAAACTTGGCGGAGCCCCTGGAG
>WJQU01002949.1:0-26535 GCA_029228625.1 Pseudolycoriella hygida
GGATTTTTTGGGAAATTTTGGGATTTTTTGGGAATTTTTGGGAAATTTTATTGAATTTTGGGAATTTGTTCCCAAATAATAGGCTCTGGTCATGTGCGGATTTTCCCAAGTCTGTGAAATCTGTTTTATAATCCCTTACCGCAATTATTAGCTTTTGTCTCTATTGTTATTTGTCGGATCTGATCCGACTCAATAGTGATAAGCCTTAAAGTCGATAAATTTATGTGGAGTAGAAGAAACTTAATGTCGACCATTTCTGATCGATGCACACAGATCAATGGACCTTTTGTGCTACCCAGTCATCATAAAAGTAAAATAAGGCCCTGCCTTAAAATAAGAACTCTCCTCCACACGAAAACCCTGTCCACATCGCCAGCCTTGCACAAGAGCCAGCAATCGATTGGACACCTCTTGAACAGTTAGCGTGGGTGAATCGAAGTCAGTTGCACACCTGGCATATGACCCGACCTCCTATTTCACGTTCATATGCAATCAGATGCTACCCTTTTCAAGTAACTAGTCCTCGCCACAAGGCTGGTAGCGAGTCCAGTCCAGGTCTAACCTCACATCGTAAACCGAAAAGCATTCCCGCTCGGGTCTAGAGTTTCACGGAACAAAGACACGTGTCACCACTACTCTGCGTCCTGCTATAACTACTCTACCCGTCGACCTTAGCCACCCTGTAGCCAAAGATTCTCGCACAAGGAAATAGCCTGCGAGCCCTATCCAAAGCAAAGACTTCCGGTCCGCAAGCTGGACAGGGAACTGGTATGTAGTCCAAAAAATCTTCACTCATTGCCATAGCTTCGCTAGCGAGCCATAACCGTGGCAAAAACCTTCGTTCCACAAACCAAGCTGAGGGATGACCCGGCGGGTGACATAAGGCAAGCAAAGTATCAAATCAACAACACAGCAACTTATTTGATGCGGCTCAATCACTTCACTTCACATTCACGAGAAGAAATCACAATACTTAGCACAAACCAAAAATTTCGGCAATAGCACAAAACACTGAACGCTTCGGCAATAACAACAAATTAAATATTCCGGCCAAGCTCCGATTTATTCATCGTGGGGACAGCCTAACTTAAGAAAGATGCGTATACGTACTCGACCGTGGTCTATAATCGACTCATGACTCAAATGACATGGATGACTTCAAGGAGTGAATCCTTAGATCTGTGTTTCAAGGACCAGGAATGGTCCGACCCAAACTGATAAAGGAGTGAATTTCCAAGAAGAGAAAAAAGAGGACCTTGCTTTCTGATGGTCTCCACTGCAGAATGTTCTTTTTCCATGGGTTGTGTGCCATTCTGGCTGCGTGTTCAGCCCATTGCCATTTAAGAGATGGAATCCACTCCATAATATCAACGATTTTAGTTTGGCTCCGGATGCGTTCATTTTTCATTTTAATTCAAATGACAGCCCATGTTGGAGGACTAAACTGCGGTCATAAGGAAAAACACTTAGAGAAAATCGACGACGATTTTCAACGAATTTCGCCGAAAAAAATCAAATTAGCGACAAAAGTAAACAAAACAATCCTCGAGAATCTTTTGTTTAATTTTGTCGCTAATTTGATCGTTTTTTGGCGAAATTCGCTGAAAATCTTCGCTGATTTTCTCTAAGTTTTTTTTTCCTTATGACGGCAGTAAGTATGATCAAAAGGAATAAAAGGAGCAATTGGCGAAAACGAAATGTTCTTCATTCTCTGAGATTTAGCTGTAGGAATACAGAATGCAGTTTTTCAAAAACATTAAATTCCTCTAATGTAATTTACATGTTTCTGCTCGGTAAATGCGTCATTACCTCGTCGCAAGCGACTCGGAAACATGTAAAATGTTGTTTTGACTCGTAGGAAAGTTGCTGCATGAGCCCAAGGCTAATGCTGTAATCCTACGAGCCAAAACAACTATTTGGAATCACATACGTAATGTACTATTACCACCTTAGAGTAAAACCTTACCAGTAACGAAAGTATCACAAAAACTAGAACCACAAACAGCGAAACTAGTAAATAATAAATAATGATCTATCCTCTAACCCTTCACGCGTTGCAGATTATTATTATTGTAATTAGAGCGCATAATTTTAGAATTTAGAATAAAATACACGGAGCTGCCCTCTACATTGTCATCTAAAATTCTGCCCTTTACTGACCAAATATTGAAAATCTTACGATTTATTGTGGATTTTCTATTCAAATCCTGTCAACAGTGAAAAACTGCTGCAAATAATACAGAACCGCGCCAGAACTAATGAGGCTTGGTCTCAATCAGCTGCATTGATTTCCGTAGCTTTCAACTTGGCTCATAATCAAAGCTGACCAACCTAAAACAGTTATCATTATGACCATGGACGCGTATTAATTCTAAGTCAGAAATTTATGATCATCGTGATTATTTACAATCACAAATATCAAAGACAATATTATTTTCCTAATGATCACGATACGGATGAACATTTATGTTGGATAAATCAGCAAATGGGCAAATGATATGTAAAAAAAGATCTTAAGACATTATTCACCATTCCACTTCCACTTGGTATCTCGTTGAAAGCATAATTTATTGGAAATGAAATAAGCTCACATATGTTCTTATATGGTTGCACCACTCATTATTCATTTACCAACTCGAGCTAAATATCCGAAATGACCTAAACTATAGATTTTGTTACAAAAGTAGTAATGCTTTGCATGTGTACACGACTTCAGTTGAAAGTCTTAAATATGACCTCACACAACAATGATATATTAACCAAAATTCTATTATTTTGTTGTAATTTGATACAACGAAATCAAAAAAAAAAATTTTTCAATTTTTTTTCTTGTGTTAATTTCCAAGCGGACATAAATTATGTGTAAAATATTGTCCACCCAACATGTTAATTTCTTATTCGTATTTTCGCTATCTCCTGGCAACGTTTTTTTATGAATGGAACCATTGGAACTGTAGATATAAATTCGGCGTGATTCACAGTTTCTGATGCGAGTGAGTAAACTTCTTTCTTCTTAAAATTACAATATTTTGAAAAGAATGATGTTCAGAAGGAACTAATTTGGTGACGAAAACGGCACGTGGACCAATATTTTATCTCAAATTAAATCTTGTCCTCTCTCTGTTCAAATCCGGTTGTGAGGGGTGTATGTGCTTGCGACTTTGTATCAAACCCTTTTGAGATTCTGCTGGAACTGGTCTTACGATCACCTTTCGCTTCATGTCAATTTTCTTTCTCATCATTTGAATTTCTCAAAAAGTTCTTTCATATTTCATATATTTCATATTGTTTTAATGAGCTTGATTGCAGTCTCCTGTTAGCATTTCCTCCAGAATTAAAGAGTCGGGGTGGGTCGCTAAATGCCAAATTTTATGTGATCGTCAAGAGTTGTAAAATTTGTGAAAAAATGATGTAAAGGTGATGAGATAGTGATGTTTAACTGTTTTCTTGATTATGTATAGGATGTAGTAATGACTTGATGAACACTTAGATTCTCTGATTAAGTAAAACGAGGTAGTTTTTGTAAAGAAATTAGCTCTCGATTGCCGATTGGCAGAGAAAAAAGTTAATCAAACTCTCAAGAGCAGAGTCGTATGAGCATGTAGGAAAAAAGGGCTAACCTCGCATCACTTTTTCCATTTCACAATCACAGAATTGCTAACATCCTTCTCTAGTCAAAAGCCAAAAATTACTCAAGATCCATTTTTCGAATGAGGTATTTCCTTGACATTAGAATCAGTCGGGGTATTCCGATCGAAAATTCTTCTGAGCGCCATGGACCGTTACGTAAATGCTATAACCCCAGATAACACAGATCACACTTTTTAATGTGGTTGCCCATTGAATGTACATTAAATGTCGTTGAGAATATGTACATAAAATGTACAAAAAATGTGCCTGTAAAGTATTACATATTTCGATGTACATAAATAGCACATTTTGTCTGCTATTAAAACTCGAAATTATTGCACTAGATAACAAGTACATTTTTCGCACATTTTATGTGCGTGATAAGGTGTACACTATTCCCATCACATTTAATGTACCAAAAATGTGCTTGTGATGTAGTACATTTTTCGATGTACATAAATAGCACATTTTTTGTGCTATTAAAACTCGAAATTATTGCACTAGATAACAAGTACATTTTTCGCACATTTTATGTGCGTGATAAGGTGTACACTTTTCCTATCACATTTAATGTACCAAAAATGTGCCTGTAAAGTGGTACATTTTTCGATGTACATAAATAGCACATTTTTTGTGCTATTAAAACTCGAAATTATTGCACTAGATAACAAGTACATTTTTCGCACATTTTATGTGCGTGATAAGGTGTACACTTTTCCTATCACATTTAATGTACCAAAAATGTGCCTGTAAAGTGGTACATTTTTCGATGTACATAAATAGCACATTTTTTGTGCTATTAAAACTCGAAATTATTGCACTAGATAACAAGTACATTTTTCGCACATTTTATGTGCGTGATAAGGTGTACACTTTCCCTATCACATTTAATGTACCAAAAATGTGCTTGTGATGTAGTACATTTTTCGATGTAAATAAAAGGCACATTTTTTTAGCTAATAAAACTCTAAATTATTGCACTAGATCACAAGTACATTTTTCGCACATTTTATGTGCGTGATAAGGTGTACACTATTCCTATCACATTTAGTGTACCAAAAATGTGCTTGTGATGTGGTACATTTTTCGATGTAAATAAAAGGAACATTTTTAAACTATAAATAACTCGAAATTATTGCACTAGATCACAAGTACATTTTTCGCATATTTTATGTGCGTGATAAGATGTACACTGTTACTATCACATTTAATTTACCAAAAAATGTGCTTGTGATGTAGTACATTTTCGATGTAAATAAAAGACACATTTTTTGTGCCATTAAAGCTCGAAATTATTGCACTAGATTACAAGTACATTTTTAGATTATGTGCTTCGAAAAATGCTCAAAAATGTACAACCGCTACAGAGTGTTCGATCGAATAAGTTTAAATAACACTCTGTTGTGTTTGTTTAATTTTCATTTACTAGCATATCTTCCAAAACTTTTTCTCTCAGTCCAAAAAAAGTACATTTAATGTACTTTCTGTAATTTAACACTTTATACAAATTTAACACACCAACACATAAGTATCCGGTGGCACAAATGGTAAAAAATGTAGATGGAGGACGTAGCGATCATCAGAATAAGAAAAATGAAATAGAAAAGTCGGAAAACTAAATAAAATTTTCCTTTCTTTTCTTTCATAACATTATATGTACGTGAAATGTGCTAGTAATTCGCACTAAAAAGTACATTAAAGGTACATTAGTTGTGTATTCAAAGTGTTTTAAATGTACATTAGACGTACATGTAATTCACATTTAATGTACATTACATGCACTTCACGTTCCAAAGAAAAGATGTAACGGTAAGGGCGCTTTTTAATATACATTAAATGTCCTGGAACTGGAGCACATTAAATGGGATCAGCACATTTTCCGATGGCACTGTATGTACATTTCGTGGGGTCAATTATTATCTGGAAACATTACAGATGTTACGTAAAAAGTGTTGCTACACCTACAGCGTCACATTGCCCATGAACGTAAGATTCATCGTTTGTTTCGGTTGCCTGGGATGCACGATAATACTGGAGACAAGACCGTTGAGTGGAAAAAGTTTCCCTATGAAACAATGGGTTCCAGAGTTCATGGAATTATTATTCTAATTCTTCTCGAAATGTTCACCTAATTATTTCGCTTCAATTTTTCGCTCAATGGCAAAGTTTTTCTAACGAAAGAGGATGTATAACCGCGTCGGTTCATATACCGAATCGTTTTTTTAACTTTGACAGAACTTTAAAAAATGTTTCCTCGTGTCAACGAAAAATTACATATTTGCGAAACAAATAAACAGTCCATGAAAGCGCCGCGACAGTAAAGCAACGTATCAAATATGCAAAATTTCATTAATTCGCTCAGCAGTTTTATTGAATGTAAATTTTTAAACACAAAAATTAATGTCATTTTGATAGTCTATTCGATTGACTTTTTAATCACAACCGATCATTACAAGCCGCTCATAAGAGTAATCTTCTCCTCATACATTGCAAACATTACATTGAATCGAAAAATAAACATAAAATCAAAGCTAATAATTTTCATAAAATGTAAATTGAGTTATTAAATTCCTTTATACTTTCTGTCCACCGATTTATAATTTTCATTCCACATATTGTGTTATTTTCGCATTGCATGTAGCAGCGACAACGACGTATGGAAGATTTTGTACGGCCGAGTAAATTATTCCGACAGTTTTCTCTGCACTTTAATAACATTAAGTCTTTAATGGTTTTCGTATAGACTGGTGCGCCAAACAATTTATGTCAATACGATTTTCGTTATTGTTCTCCTATAAATTATTTTTACTCCACCGCACATAAATACACCAGCGAATAGCATCTGATGCATAAATGCATGCAACACTCTCTCACTCTCCAGCGAGTGCAGAAAATGCAACTTTTATTCTGACATCCATTATTATACGGGAAAATCATCTTTCTCGAATAATAATGTTGTTGTGGAAAAAATACGAACGGAACGAAAAAAAAAGATTATGGAAAAGAATCTCTGGCTTTAATGGTGGCTTGCTGAGCTTGATGTATATGCCTTCGACGAAGGAATATATTGGATAATAAACATAATGCATGGCTCCAATCATTTATATTCGATTTCAAATCAAATGTTTGGTTTTTATGATGCGTAAATGAATAAATCACTTAACGCAGATAAATAATGGATGAATTATGCTGTGAGTTGCATTTTATTTTATTCCTTCAATACAGAATTTATGGTAAAAGTGATCATAAACATTAAATTTTATGCTGGGTGACGGTGGTCTGAATTCGAAAGGTACGAAGTTTCGGTATATGGAGCATTGGAACACACAACATGATTTCAATTGTCATTTAATTTTATTGTATAAATAATCAGATAAGAAGTCTTTGACGGAAAGCACCTAAAGCGATTCTGATTCTTAGATCTTGCAGTCGTCTCCTATTTCGTTTGAATTAAAGAAATACGAAGAAGGAATTTGCAACTTGTGTGAATCTTAAGAATCAAACAAAAGAAACGAAATTCACAAAATCTCTCTTTTTATCATATACTTTCAAAGCTGATATTATTATTTCTATGAAAAATTGTGAAAGCGTACTAAACGAAAGACATCAACGCACGACGAACCTTCCTTTGTTCTTTTCTTTAATTTTAAATTTTTTTTTTATTGGATATTAGATGGAAATGGAAGCTTTCAAGATCCCATTTAACGGCTAAATTTTTACTTTCTGACCTGAATCTGCATTTTTACTTTCAGGGTTTCTATATCTCTTCTTTCGGGTCAAAACGAGGGGCAGATAATCGTGTGTTTCAAGTGCGAAAGGATTTTTTATTTTTGATGATTTTCTATAGTTTTCTTTGATTTCAAAGGATTTTCTTTGTCATTTTCTGAGGATTTTCTAGCATTTTAACACGACTTTTAGGGATTTTCTTTTGATTTTCAAGGATTTTCTTGCAATTCAAAGGATTTTTTTGAGGATTTTCAATGAATTTGAGGATTTTCTCTACAATTGATTTTCTTTTGAGTGCATCTGCCCCCCCAGTCAGAACCTGAATGTGAACATGAAATCAAAATTTTCAGGTTCAGGTCAAGTTCCCAGATAACAATTGACCCCACGAAATGTACATAAAGTGACATCGAAAAATGTGCTGATCCCATTTAATGTGCTCCAGTTCCACGACATTTAATGTATATTAAAAAGCGCCCTTACCGTTACATCTTTTCTTTGGAACGTGAAGTGCATTTAATGTACATTAAATGTGAATTACATGTACGTCTAATGTACATTTAAAACACTTTGAATACACAACTAATGTACCTTTAATGTACTTTTTAGTGCGAATTACTAGCACATTTCACGTACATATAATGTTATGAAAGAAAAGAAAGGAAAATTTTATTTAGTTTTCCGACTTTTCTATTTCATTTTTCTTATTCTGATGATCGCTACGTCCTCCATCTACATTTTTTTATGCCAAGCTCTCATTTTTTTATTAGAAAAATTTCTGCCATTTGCGGGGCTTGAACCCAAGACGCTCGAGGTTATGAGTCGACTGCTTTACCAATTGTGCCACCGGATACTTATGTATTGGTGTGTTAAATTTGTATAAATTGTTAAATTATAGAAAGTACATTAAATGTACATTTTTTGTACTGAGAGAAAAAGTTTTGGAAGATACGCTAGTAAATAAAAATTGAACAAACTCCACAGAGTGTTATTCAAATTTATTTGATCGAACACACTGTAGTGATTGTACATTTACAAAAAGGTTTTATATCCCTACACACGTTGATGATGCATTTAAATTATTGTATCATCTTAATTGTTTAGTTGCTATTTGAAATTGATTTTATGCGAAACAATAAAAAATCTATTCCCCGTTAGCTTTGTTCTTTGAACACATTTTTCTTTTAAAATTCGATACTTTTTTTTAATGTTACCCAACCAAAAGCAGCCGTGATATCCATTCAAAGACTAAAAATATACATTTTTGAAAAAATGGGATGAGCATTTTTCGAAGTTCATAATCTAAAAATGTACTTGTAATCGAGTGCAATAATTTCGAGCTTTAATGGCACAAAAAATGTGCCTTTTATTTGCATCGAAAAATGTACTACATCACAAGCACATTTTTGGTACATTTAATGTAATAGGAATAGTGCACACCTTATCACGCACATAAAATGTGCGAAAAATGTACTTGTGATCTAGTGCAATAATTTCGAGTTTTAATAACACAAAAATGTGCTTTTTAGGTACATCGAAATATGTACCACTTTACAGGCACACTTTTTGTACATTTTATGTACATTTTCTCAACAACATTAAATTTCGCATATTCAATGTACATTCAGTGGGCAACCACATTAAAAAATGTGATCTGTGTTATCTGGGGTTTTGGCTTGACTCGAAATCTTAGCCTGAACACTATGGTGGGTCAATTTCGGGTCATTTTACACATTTAACACACATGTTTTCGGTTGTAGGAACATGAGAGAAGCTTTTCTGCGTTATTACTTTTGTATTTCCGAACACTTTTGAGTACAAAAATCGACCTACCCTACTGAACACATTACCTGCAATACACTCATTTATTCGAGTGTATTGCAGAATAATAAAGGGGAAAATACTAAATTTCTGTATTTTCTATTTATTTTTGTTGTATTTTTGATACATTTGTGATGTATTTTTAATGTATGAGTGTTTTAAAGGTTGTATTAGTGATGTGTTGTTGTTGTTTTAGTGTCGTATATTCGATATGTTCATGATGTCATGTAAAAATTCTACCACCATTTACACATCACTTGTACAACACTAATACATCACCAGTACAACACCAGTACATCAATAATACATCACAAATTATCATGTATCGATGTACTGACGGTGCATTAGTGATGTATTAGTGTTGTACAAGTTATGTAGATGTATAACCAAAACAACAACAACATATCACTGATACAACCTTAACAACACTCATAATACATCAAAAATAAATCACAAATACATCACAAATATATCAAAAATACATCGAAAGTACATCAAATATACATCAAAATTAGTATTTTACTCTTCATTATTCTGCCATACACGCGAAGAAATGATTGTGCCTTTTTTGTCAATATATAGATTGAGGGAATGCATATCGTCCATCCGTATAAACACAAGAGTTTTAGGAACACTTAAAATGTTTTCAAAATATAGTTTTTGGCCTTCGGTGCAGGCAGCAATTATCGCACAATGTAAAGTTTTTATATTTTCTTCCCTTGTGATCCAAATAACTATAGGGAAGTAAAAAATGGCCAAAATTCCATGGGCATGGGCAGTCAAAATATTCTTCAAAAAACTATAAATTAAAAACATTTTAAGTGTTCCTAAGACTCTTGTGTGTATTAGTGTATATGAATGGACGATATGCATTCCCTCAATGTAAACGTACAATGGCAAAAAAGGCGCAAACGTTTTTTCTGTAATTCAAGTAATTTTTCATCACGACAACTACGGAAATCGTAATTTTTCACTTCCCAAACAAACATTTTCTCTTATTGTATACATCAGTTACTTTCGGCTTTCCTTTGAGAACCAAAAAATTTTTGGCTCTCTTTGAAGAACTAAAAAATTTTCGGCACTCTTGAGAGAATCGAAAATATGTTCGGCTCTCTTGGTTAACTTAGTCTAGCATTATTTCATTTTACGGAAGTGAAAATTACGATTTTCGTTGTTGGAGAACGAAATAGTAATTTTCATACAGCATGCACCGAAAGCACTACCTTTAATCGATCGTTTTGGTTCGGAAAGCAACGAAATGCAGACCTCTGAAATGTGTGTGTGTGTGTGTCTATGTATATAAGAAACTTCTAGTTCTAGTACCGAAAGGTGATTCCTAGAACGGAAAAGTGATTCCTAGGACGCAAAAGTAATTCCTAGGACCGAAAAGTAATTCCTAGGACGGAAAAGGAATGTCATCGGAATTTAAAGTGATACGTTCTTCGCGTCACACATAGAAATCTGTACCTGACGTTGTGCTATGTGTGGTAAATTGCGTATATAATTTATTGGAGAAATATGTGCAAATGAATTATGTGTTAAATGTTGATTGATGTGTGTGCGCATTTCGGTGCATACTGTATGAACATTTTTTCGAATAACTGGGACGTACACTTCGGCATTACCATGTGTCTCTGTATTTATATACCACGAAACTGATTGTAACATAACAATTCATTCACGCATTCACACTCATGTTACAATCAGCTTCTCGGTTACAATACAGAGACACATGGAAAATCTTCACTTTCCTTCACTGATTCTAATAACTATGACATCACAAGGCCTAATTTTTCTAGTTCACTCACGAAAAACGAAAAGTAATCGGGGTAAGAAGTAAATATTTGACATGCCTCACATTAGAGCCGAAAGTAGAAATGTCAATTTTGAGAAGGAGCGAAAGTTTACTCAAAATTCACATTTTTTTACTTTCGGCTCTAAAATGAAGCATTTAAAACTGAATACCTCACTCGGAAAAGCACTTTCGTCTCTTGTCCTTGTGACGCAAATAACTATTTCATGCAAGCATTAAAAACTCAATACATCACGCGAAAACGAGTGGACCTTGTGATGTAAATTACTATTACATGCTTCATTTTAGAGCCGAAAGTAAAAAAATGTCAATTTTGAGGGGCGAAAGTTTACTTTCGCCTATTCTCAAAATTGACATTTTTACTTTCGGCTCTAACGTGAGGCATGTCAAGTATTTACCTCCCATCCCGATTACTTTTCGTTTGTCGTGAGTGAACTTGAAAAATTAAACTTTTCGAAAACTTTCGTATGGTCTATTTGCAACTCCTTAACTTATTCGAAAGATAAAACTTCTCTTGTGCAAAATCGAACTGCTCTTTAATCATATTCGTAACGTGTTCCTATTGACATGCCGTATAGTTGAAATTAATACGAGAACTCGTTATTTAAAATTGTTCATCTCGACAAAGAAAATAGCGTACAACATTTCAGAAAACAATACATTCCATCTTTAAACCATTATCTATGTGGTATATCAATAGAAGACTGCATTAAAGACAATTTTTTTGCCAACCATTTGAAAAGTTTAATTCTGTTTTTTATCTTTGTACACAAATAAACCACTATATGCGTAATACTTGTCCTCGATTACCGGTTCACAGTTTCGTTATAAAATAATGTAGAAGTTGTGGGAACTGTGCGCAAGATCGTTTTGTTTTAATCATAAAAAAAAATTCTTCTTTTCATCCACAACAATAATCGAGTATCGTTCAGAATTTTAAATTGTACGGGGATATAGCTTCTTGTATTTTATATTATTTTATTTTTACATTTTTATTTTTATTTCTCATTTTCTCGAAAAAGATGCATTATCGATGGTTACTGTCCGCAGCAATCGTCATCGTCTCTTCTCTCGTCTTCATACCACAACCGCATATTGTTTATACGTTACGCGTAATATATTGCCAATAAATAAATAATAATGCGTGCACGTTTTTATTTACGAGCATTTTTGCGTATACGTTCAACTTGCTCCATAATGAACTTTCTTGCATTTTATTTGTTCATACCCGTTCGGTTTGACATTATATGGACCGACGTTCTTCAACACAATTAAATTCACAATTTCGGACTGAGGACAATTTCACTAAATTTAGTTATTAAAAAGCATCAGCTGGTACTCTATGGGTATTTAATGACCTTTTCACGTACTTTAAAATTCTTTGATTCACAAATTCGTTACGAGTGCTTGACCTGCTGTTTTTTTTGTGAACGTAGATTGACTATGCAGAAAAACCTTTCGAAAAGAATGAAGCAACTTCGTTTGACATTTGCAGAAAGTTTTGTGGAACAAAATATGACGGAACTCCAAGAATCAGGAAAAAGGTGGTTATTGAGGTTATTGTATTTTGCATTTTGCATTTTTGTATTTAGACACTAATAACAAGTGTTGTCTGGACCACCGGCTTAACTGAACTTCCGAACCATATCTAAGAGTAAGGCGAATGTAGTGTCTTTGTTATTGTGCCACTATTCCGGGAATTGAAGACTTCGGGAGTGGCACTTGACTATTAACTCGCCTAAATGTAAGCTTAGATATTTCTTACATAAATTTTTCTTGTATGGGTTACGTCATACGCCGCTATGGGCGCCAAACACACCACAACTTCCCAAATTTTGAACCTTGAGTGAACTTTAGGATGTTACTAATGCGCTACACTTGATAGAAAAATTCCATGTGGAATTTGTCCGACACGGGATTTGAACCCCTATCGTTTTACTGGAAGGCTAGCACGCTAACCACTGTGCCAACCCGTCTGTTGAGTGTAACAGTCCCCCTTTCCCGCGTGTGAACGCAAAAACGCTGAGGATTTTCCGTTAAAGCTTTTCCTAAAAAATCTAAAAAACTGTGGGAATATATTTCCTTTTCATGAGGTTATGGGTGTCTCGTCTCGTCTAAAATATCGACCGATAGTTCACGATTTGTACTAGTGCGACAAAACGTTTTTATATATTTTATTGCACTAATGCGCTAACGCTGTTTTTACGCACTAGTGCTACTACAAATTTTCGCAACTAGAAACACGCATGGCAAAATTCGTTTTTTGTCAGTGAATTGCAAAAAATGTTGTTGTTACGTATGCTGATAGTCGACAATCTCACATCTAAAGCGTTATTAAACTACCTTCATACGTAACTTGTATCAAAAACTACTATTTGGGTCTCAATAAAAAATTACTAAACTACAAGAATTGTGTTTTCATACTGCCTACGCGTGACGAAAAGAAAAATATAATTCCAAGCAAGCTTTTCGCCCCTTGGGATCATATTTTTCATTTTTGCTCCTAATGACCATAATTCAAGGTTTATCGTTACAGCAACTACGATCGAAAACTTAAAGTTTTTGTTAGTGTTGTTTGAGTCCGGAAAAGTACTTTTTCGGCCGCTATATGCGTTCGAAAAAGAAATTTCATATATACTTTTTCGGCCGCAATCAAGTGTGCATGAAATTGTTGTAGAGTGATTTCAGTATGTTTCTTCCTCTGTTTTTATCGAAAGACCTCTCCAAGGCTTTTCTTGTCATTCTGTTCTCGTCCATATGCGCCACGTGACCTGCCCATCGTAGACGCGCTGATTTGATGGCTCCGACGAAAAAATTTCGGTCAGTTCTCTGTTTGTTCGTATTCTCCATTTCCCCTGTTCATATACTGGTCCACGTATTGATCTTAAGATTTTTCTTTCGAAGCTGTTTAGCATACTTTCATGTCCTTGTGTTATTGACCACGTTTTACAGGCATACAAAACTATGGGGCGAATGAGAGTTTTGTAAAGGCGTAATTTTGTGTTTCTGCTAATTAGCGTGCTCTTAACCAAATGCTTTAAAGCGTAGAAACAACGACTGCCTTGCGTTATTCGTGTTTTGATTTCCTCTTGAATGTCGTTTTCTACGTTCAAAACAGAATCCAGGTACTTGAACGATTGGATCACCTCAAAGTTACAATGTTATGTTTTGGCCGACACGAGAGCCATGTTTTCTTTCCAAAGTGAGATAAGTCCTATAGCCTAGCTGAGTTGACCATTTCCACAAACAGCTCTTACCACTTTCTCTAAAGCGAAGTTGAAAAGGATTGTAGAGAGTTTGCCTCCTTGACGCACTCCTGAGTCTATGTTAAAAGGGTTAGAAAGTGAGTTGTGGATTAGAATTTTGCACTTTGTGTCGGTTAGGGTCGCTTTTGTGAGATTAATCAGTTTTGTTGGAATTCCGAACTCTTTCAGGATTCCAAACAAAGTTGGCCTATCAATGGAATCATACGCTTGTTGGAAGTCCACAAACAGTCGATGAATAGATATGTTGTACTTCCACGCTTTTTCCATAATCTGCCGAATTGTGAAACTCTGATCAGTTGTTGATCTACCTATTCTGAATCCAGACTGGTAATCACCAATTATTTCTTCAGCGTAGATCTCTAAGCGGTTGAATAAAATTTCTGCCACTATGCTACGTTTAGTAGACATATTTCACGATAGTTTTTCTTCCGATAGTTCGCCTCGTTAGGACAAGCTTATAGCTTACGACTAGTCCCAAAAAATTAAACTTTTCATCACTCGTTACAAATTATACTATTTTCGTCCCTAGTAGGCAGCATGAAAAACTTAATACGCAACACGGGAAAGAATTTTCGACCTACTCCCTTGTTGCGTAAATAACTATTTTTCACTAATTTTTGTTTTCGGCTTCCTTGTTTTTACCTTACTTTCTTCGAACTGGAAGAAGTGATCAGTTATTTTTTAGGTTCGAAAAGTGGTTCAAAATTTGAGATAAACTTTTAGTGAGAAAAATTTCTCTTAAAATTCTATAAATTCATGGAATTTTTTCCAAAATATTGAACCCTGATCCGTCAAATAATATCGAAAGAAGAATTTAATTTTTCTCAGAGAGCAATTTTTCACATGTGTATGACATTTCGTGACATTGGCTCTTTAAACGCCATCATAAAAATATCATCTCCCTGCTAAGTTTTGAACTGGAAAGTTGAGCATCGTTTGTTTTTTCAACAACTGAAGAATAAATTTTTAATCGATGTCCCACCGAAAACTTGTCATTACATGCATATGTGCACCCTACGGAAAATATTCGTTACATGTATGTTAGGGCCCCACCGGAAACTTCTCATTACATGTATATCTGCATGTAATAACGCGTTTTCGGATGGGACACCGATTAAAACAGCATACAGTGGGAAGTCATCCATTCTGGATCATTTCGTGACACTCGCAACTCGCTTTAAAAACAGTTTTCAAAGCTTTTTGCTTAAAAACACCCTCTTGAGTTTGGCTCATTCCACAATATTGATTACTCATGTAATGACTTACTTCAGCACCCCCCACTGTAATCTACTATTAATTGTTCTTGCCACTAATACATAGGTCCGACCATTTCATATTTGTTATAAACATAACAAACCTGAAAGACTACATATAATCTTTTTAGCTCAATATTGTATAAAAACTTGCAGCAACCATATTATGTTTGTAGCTATCATATTATATTTGTAATTAATGTAAAATGACAGTCCCAAGGTAAACTCGTTACAAAAATTGTCTCTTCATAAAGATTACTTTGTTCGTAACTAAGGATTCCAATAAACCGCTTCAATCACTTAATTTCAGTGAAATCTTGAACTGACTAACAATTCAACGGTTTCATTGTTCTGGGTACCATTTAGTTGACTTTGTGATCCGTGTCTTTATTTCATTTTTTACTTTCGATATATTTCGTTCCTGTCGATCTTATTTTTGTTAAATACAAATAATGTTTGTCGTTTAAAAACTTTTTTACTTTAAAGATCAATTTTCGGTATGTCTGTTGGATGTCTTCGGAAAAATTCAATTGTTGATCTAAATAAAATCTGAAATTTATTTGCGACGAATCACCTTTGTTTGGTATCAATGGAATTTCTTTTGATTTTTTTTTTTTGAACTCGTATTCTGTGCTTTATTTTATTGACTTTGGTTAGAAGGAACAGAACATATGAAGTGATTGTCTTGTGTTCACACAATGCACTAACTTTCGTATTAAAAAAATAGAACTCTTTGATTTTCAAATGAAATGATGTGTGGTTAACAAAACCATTTTATCTTCTTTTTTTTTTCTTGAAGAAAAGAAAAATTTCATCATTTCATTATTTTATATCTCACGAAGTGAAACATTTTTTTTTATTTAGAGATTAATTTAATTTTCTTCGTTTTTTCTTTTTTAACCTCAATAGGACGTCAACGTCCCATGTCTCATTAATTCAATTTGCTGATAGGGCAGAGACGTAGCCATTATTAGTTTTGATTATTATGTATTATGTCAATAAATTTCAAATGATAAAGAACATAACATTTGCCAATTAATTTTTTTTTGTCTTTTATTTTATCTTTCATTACACGTATGCTTATCCCGAGAGATCGAGATGTATGAAAAATAATTCGGAGTTGACTATCAACACAACGGTATCTATAAAAACTTTTGATTATATGCCTCGTTATGGATTTCATTACATCTGGAATTGTGCAAACGCTCACGTATCTTTTTTATCGAAATACAAAAATAAAATTTATGTCTGTCAGAAATGGTTTCAGAAAAAAAAAGTAAAATACATCAGGAGATTTACTGTCTTGAGAGTGTGGGAGTGCTTTACTTATGCTAGAGTGAAATATGTTGCAACATTCTGAAGATCATTAAATGATCGCACCAATGTTAATAACAGTCGCTTTCTGCGTCATATATCACGCAATTATTACAAAAGAGATACATTTTCTCCCAAATGTTGTTGTTACGACTGTATGCAATATTTAAAAATTTCAAAGACACTGAACTCCCTTCGCTCAAGTTGCCATTCACCACTAATGGTGCTAAAATGCTAAAACGCCGGATAGAAAATTTGTTGTTCTCAACTTATTCGAAGAGAATTTTTTAGGTTTTGTAATAATAAAACTCTGCCCTCTACTAGAATGTCATTTCTGCTCAGGTGACAACATTCTCAGTAAATCTTTAAGTGAAGTACCATGAGTCCTGTTGCACATTTCATTTCACAAAAATGCTACAAAAAGTCAGATAAAAATACCCCCCATGGAATAACTACATTTGAAATATAAGGGCCATGTAAATGCTCTACAAAATGTTTTCGTAACCCTTTGAAAATGTCTCAAACTTAAAGATAGATCTGTGCACCGATTCGTGACAGCGTTTAATTATTTTTATCTGTAGACTCAAACTGGCTGAGAGAAGACTACCAGAAGCCGCTCCCTTCAGCTAGACTCAAAATATTTTTCGTCGGCGTGGCGGCTGCGCTGAGGAAAAGATTTTTCGTCCTTTAGCGGCGGGGCGGCGTGCCCGGAAATGTAAAGCATTTTGACACCGACTGTCGGTCGTTACTGGAACTGAATCCTTAATTATTTATCGTAATCTACCTCGAAGCTGACATTTAGGCTACTACGTTTAAATTTTGACTTTCCCGCTTTTTAGTTCTTCGAAAAGGGGTCTTATGCGTTTACCACGACGTTTGTAACCAGTCGAATTTCGACCCCGGAGTAGGGGGAGCATTGATGGCGAATCAGCTATAAAAAAATTTCCTATACAATCGATCCATTCTCAAAACTATACAACTCTTACGATTTGTGGGTTTTGCGAGTTCTTTGAGATCTAAAACCCACAAACTGAATACAATCAGTTTTGGTGTTGCCGCTTTTGGTTTTTGCCAATATGTCGATATGCAGTTTCATTTAGTTCGTTAATTGGCCCATTTTTTTTGTAAAATTCAAACGTTTCTGATTTAAATTTTTGTACATTTGTTTTATGACTCTGTTGATAAGAAATTCCGGAACGGAACGACGTTTGTTTCTTCGCATTATTTTTTATTTAATTTTGGATTTACAAATTGCTTCAATAATGTGAATTTTCTTGCAAATGCAGTATTTTGTTTAATTTTGTCATTTTACTAAAAGCTTAATTTTCCAAAAAATTCGATCATTTCTTGTAAAACTTAAATTTTCTCAGAAATTAAATTTTTTCAAAAATTTTAATTTTTCTGAAAAGGTGTGGTAATGCAGTTAATAGCCGAACCGCTTAACAAACGCAGTAATTTCCTAGAAATATTTATTGTCTCAAAAATTTAGATTTAAAGAAAGAATTGGAATTCTTCAAAAATTTAGATTTTCTTCGGAGAGTACAGCGTAAGTTAAACAATTAGGCCAAAAACTGCACGACCACACCGTTTAAAACTGGATGACCACACCGTTTACATCACTAGTTCACACCATAATACAATAAAAAGAGCTTTCGGAGCTTTCAATTTCAGTGGCGAATGGTATAAAAATGTCAGATTCTTTCATTTTCATGCAAAAATAGATTAATAATTGTTGTCTTAAACATGGGGATTTCGTGATGACCTTTATACCACATTCATCTTAATGTAAGGACTTGCTTGAAAAGAATTCCCAAGTCAAATCTTGAAAAAAAGCCATAATGGTTTTCCACTGAAAACATCGAAATAAATTTGGCCAAACAATGTTCTCTAAGACCGGTTTTTTGGCCAAACTTCTTTCTAAGTTCTGAATGACAAGCCAAAATTGGGCTTTTTTTGAAGATTTGACATGGGAATCCGTCAAAAACAAATCTTACCTTCATCGTAATCTGGGAAACAGCTCATATTGGCGTCCCTATGCTTAAGACGAAAACTATGAACCTATTTTTTCATGAAAACGCTGTACTTTCGATCTGAAAACTCAATTTATTTTTGAAATAACCGTACGGGTCAATCGTATCTTAATTTTCATCATCTTTATCGACATTTATCATCCATTGTTTTGATTTTTTTTTTAATTTGAATTTAGAGTCAGCAGGCCTTTGCCCATTACTGACTTTTAAAGTCTATTAGTCCAATAAACGCGCTAATGTCGATCACGCGTTTAACAATCCTTTTACATTCAATTGTTTCTAACAAAATGGCGTTACCGCCATTTTTTCACAATTACGATGGCGTTTCCGCCTTTTTCACAAAACATAAACTTTTTTATTTCCACGAGGGGTAAACTTAATCCCAGTTGAGAACCATCCCAGCAATAAATAAAAACCCGTAACCCCGTACGCCGTACCCCGTACATACCGAAACAAGCGAAGCTATTTTGCCTGGTCACCCCCTAGAGTAAACGATGCTCCTTCTTCGGCTGCTAGAATGGAACTTCCATTGTTTTGATTCAGATTGGCTTTGACAGTACTTCAGTTTATTTTTCAAAACTTTCGATTCTCTAGTAAGGTATCTCGCAAATTATACTTTTGCGCGCTTTAAATTAATTTCAAATGTAATTACATTTTGATCATTTGTTGTGCTGCGTTTAATTGTTCAGTTTTTAATCTTTGTTTAATAAATCATTCGCTGTATGCATAAAAAATTCGCTAATTTCTACAGTGTGAAAATTGTTTTAAAACTTCCAGCTTCTGCAAGAATGTTTGGTTTTTTACAGTAGATTTTCGAGAATTTTGTTTTTATTAGAATGGTTTGTGTATAAGGTAAACGAGTTGACCTAGCCAAATATGAATGTTAAGTTGACCGTGTAAATTTGTATGAAAGTAAAAATATGAGTTAACTCACAGTCACATAAACCGTGAGTTGTCCGATGACAATTGTATGATAGGTCAACTCACAATCAAGCGTGCCAGTACGATTGAGTCAACTCACGGTACCCCTATGTTAACTCTCGATTTTTATTAATTCATTAACTTTATCAAATGAAAATACAAATAATTAATTAAGTTCGAACTATTTAAGCAGAGAAAAGACAAATCTTCAAAGTTAAAAAAAGATTCGTGGGATCTGCGCCCAAATAACGGAACAAATGGCTTCGAAAGTTGCAATTTGTCAAAATAGGTCAACTCACGATCACTTATCTTATTGAAAAAGTTTTGCAATTTTGTGTAGATTCAAATTAGTTTTTGTAATCTAAAAATTTAATTTACATTGTGATCATCACACGAATCTTCCGATTTGTGTTTTTGTTGACATATGACATGACATGGTCAATTGTTTACATACATTCATCCAAAAGTGGCAACACCGAATTGCAATTTATTCATTGTGTTTTGCACCCACAAAAATAACTCTCAAAACACAAAATTGTATACTTTTGAGTTTGGAAAGACAGTAAGGTTTTTTCACTGGGGGTTTTTTTCATCGAGGGGGCCCTCATTTTCTATTGAAGTATGGAACGTTTTCAATAACTAGTGATTGTCTTTTATTCATACTTTCACTTTGTTTGTAATGGACAAAGATCAAGTAAAAAGCTCGAGAGCGAAAATTTTGCACGGTTGAATCGACACAGTTAATTAGCCTAGGAGGAAACGCGACATATTTTTAATAACCAGTCTGATTTGGCTTCGTGCCGTGACAAAGCGAGAATTTAGGATAAAAATCCATACTTATTATTTAACTCTTTGTTGGGAAATTCAGTTTCCATAAGAAGGAAACAAACAAAAAAAATATACTGTAAAGCGCCGCAGGCGAATTATTTTTCTTTAAATGGCATCGTTTTGGCATAAGATGAAGATATCGCGGGTGTGGCGAGCGAAAAATTTTTACCGAGTGAGGAATATTAGGTGACAAAATCCGGCATTTTTACCCACCTGAAACTTTTTTTAGTTGAAAATGAGTTTCACTGGGGAGCACTGGGGTGGATTTATAGAAAGTGGGGTGGACTGACGTGGGACTGTGGTGGATTTTTCAAAAACTTTTTTCCCCTGAAACGTAATCTTTTATTAGATTGAATCTGGGCGCTGTCCAAGGGCCGCCGAGCTAGGGCCGTTTAAGTGGTTTTTGGTATTTTGTCCATAACTCGAGTAAATCTTTTCCGATTTTATTTAGAAGGTCTAGGCATGGTCCATAATTTATGGAAGAAACTTTTTTGATTTTGATCCCTTGGACTTAGCTAGGGCACTAAAAACGATTCTCTCCTAGGGCCTAACGTGTTTTTTGTACATAACTCGAGTAAATTTGTTCCAATTTTCATAACTATTTTTTTAATCGAAAGCCGAACAATTTGTAGAAAAACATTTTTTGAGATTAGGCTCTTGGACTCAGCTAGAGAACTAAAAACGAGTCTCTGCTGGTCCTATATGTTTTTTGTACATCGAAAAATCGCATCCGATTTTCAAAAAAATCTTTTTTAATCGAAAATTCTATAGGTCCCACACTTTATGTAAAAAAATTTTTTGATTAGAAGGCCTTGAACTCAGCCAGGCCCCCACACTAGGGCCCAAGACGTATGTTTCCATAAATTGGGTAAATCCTAACTGCGGAAAAATCCAAGTTTCATGGACGAAGTGGGGGAGGGGACAAGAGGGGGTGGTAATGATAGGGGACCACCCCCACATCAATAATCAGTAGTTATTAGGCGGCGGTCCCTCAAGGGGGGGGGAGAGGGGGTACGTTCAAAGTTGGAATTTTTTTTTGCATTTTTCTACTGATTAGTAGGGGGAGAAGGCAATTGAAGGTGGAATGAGGTTGAAAGAAAGGTGGGGGAGGACGTGGAGGGTATTAGGCGCTTTAAATAGCTGAAAAAAGCAAGTTTGTACGCTGTAAAAAGCGCAAAGGAACGCCGCGTGGAGGATGCTGAAGTGTTCATCTTGGCCCTGAAAAGGGCCGTATTACGGTGGTGACCCTCCGGTTCGTCACTCCCGGAGTATTTTACGACTCCAAACACCCCGTAATACTGTTACTCTCGTTTCAAAGGAAAGAATTTGTGCGCTTTAAAGTGAATGTACACAAATTTATTTTACGATCCCAAACAGCATTTAACCGTCAACCATTCATTGACATTTAAAGACCCCGAGACAGGTGCTCACACCAACGGCATCGAGGGGTCTTGGCGACACGCAAAGGAAGTGGTGGGAACACACAATCGAAAGAATGAGTTCCTAGTCAGTAAAATCAGCAAGTACTTATTCTTGCGAGCTTGCAGAAGCAAACTGATCGATCCATTTGCGGAATTTTGCAAACTGGCTGCTTCATTATACGACGGTACGGGAATCATTTCAGAAATGGAAATTGAGGTGAAATTTTGGCAGCTGCAAGAGCATTTGCAGCAATTGAACGACAAGTATAAGTTTTCAGCTATTTAAAGCGCGTAATACCCTCCACGTGCTCCCCTACCTTTCCTTCAACCTCATTCCACCTTCAATTGCCTTCTCCCCCTACTAATCAGTAGAAAAATGCAAAAAAAAAAAAAATCCAACTTTGAACGTACCCCTCCCCCTCCCCCCCTTGAGTAACCGCCGCCTAATAACTACTGATTATTGATGTGGGGGTGGTCCCCTATCATTACCACCCCATCTTGTCCCCTCCCCCACTTCGTCCATGAAACTTGGATTTTTCCTTGTTTATGGAAGTATGTGCCCGAGGCCTCTACTTGGAAGTATTTGTCAAAGGCCTCTTCTGAGGGCCTAGGTCGGTACTGAAGTCTGCCCTAGCCCAAAAAATGTTTTTTCGCTATATTGTTGAGAAAGTTGAGGTCAACATTTTCGTCCATTTTGTGCTTTAGGATGAGTTTTTCAATATTGCCCTCTCGACAGTTTCCAATACAAGTTAATGTGAACGTAATCTCATACATCAACTCTGTTTGCCACATACATATATTCTGATACGTACGTCCCTTGCATATGTTTTTATTTTTACTTCGCTCGTATTTTCGTATCAAGAATTAGCGAAAATTAATGCATCGCTCATACGAGTCATCGATCAACGATCTTCTTGAAAAATTGTATAATTTTCTTAACAGCTGCACAAATGTACTGCTATGTTACACGACCATCCACATACTATTGCTATTAATAAATAATTAATTAAAGTAAATATTGAACGAAAAAACTGGAGTAAAAAAATGTTCAACATTTTTATCCATTTTCATAATTCTATTAATTTCCAGTTCATTGCTAATGTATTCCGAACACAAGCAATTGTAGAATATCAAATTAAAATTAAAATTAACGACACATAGCGTTAAGATAATTTTCCCACACACAACACATACTCCGCAGCACATGATAGAAAACTTGTGTAGCTCTTTGGATCAGAAAAGCTTCGGACAAAAACTTCAATTCTCTTGTGGTATTTGCAATCATTTGTACAATATTGTATTTAAAAACTGAACTGTAAAAAAAAGTTTGTATGAAAAGCATTTGGTGCAAGTTTTTATCATTTAAAAATGTGTAGCACAGAAGTAGATATTTTATCACGAATTACTGCGTTTTTTTTAATATTTTATTCTCAACAGATGAAAAAAAAAATGAAATCCGTGATATAAATGCATTCACAACAAACGCGTACAACATGTAACGTATAGCGTATGTATGCATACTATGCACCGTTGTTTTAACGCATTTGTATAGCAGTGATACGAACCAGGAACGGATAGTGTTACATACAATTGGTTTAATGTATAAGATTTCATTATGAGTTTATATATGATCGATCATAACTTATTACATCCGATCAGTTCACACGCTTATGTTTGATCAGTTTTGTCACGATCGGATAAGCATAAATGCTCTGAAAAATATTTCATGACGAATCCACATATTTATATACAAACGATTTAAGCGAATGATAAATTTATGTTTTCGTGTGCATATATGACAAGTAACTGTCAATTTAAACAATAATTTGCTGGATAAAGATATGATTATGAGTTTATGAGCAATCGATTAACGATACACACGTTGAATTTGAAAATTAACATAAAATGGCAAATTATGCTGGTCAGGTGCTCGTTTGGGTGCTTTGACATTATTTTGTCAGGAAGTATTTTGTTGAATGAAATGTACGGAAGAGAGTTGCATTTCAATTCCTAAAATTACGAATACAATTGAATGTTTAACAATGAGTAACAGCGAGGTAATAAAACCATTTTCCTCCACGCCACGTTATCACCTGTCCAGGTTTCGAAATCTTATTGATATTTGTCAACCTTTTCCTTGGTGTTACTCCAGGCTCAGCACATAGACCTTCGCTCTGTTAGAAACCTCTGAGATGTGAACCATATACTAACCGAACCATTTTGTAACAATGAAAATGGTTTTTCATAGCTGTAGCATAATTTTTTGTTTGACATTATGAATAAATGAATAAGATCTAACAGTTTCTCTTCTTTGTTATATAGTTCTCCAATGGTATGTCGAGGTTTTTTTTTGCATTTTTCAGATGAACGTCAACTCACACTCAGTAAGTTAATGTAAGTCTGAGATTCAGAACTTTAAATCGAAGATTCTTAGTCCCATCTGAATAATTTGGATAGGATTTGAGTCTCTGAGACCTTTAATCCTGAACTGAGATCAGTACCTGAGTTTGAGGCATCTGAGTCTGACATGTACAAAAATGGACACATTTTTTAGGGGTACTAGGGGTATAGAATACGAGATCAGAAGCCGGTATCAGAGCCGAGATCTATGTATGTGAGGTTTGAACCGTTTTTTGAAGAGTATGAGATCCATGCGCCTGGATCTGGATAAGAGCTCCTTTTAGACCCGTACGAAGATCGTAGTGCTTCGAAAAGGGGTCTATTGCGCTTACCACGACAACGTTTGTAACCAGTCGAATCTAGATCCGGGATTAGGGGGGGGGGGGCAGCATCAATCATGGTCCTTTATGGAAGAAAGTTTTTTGATTGGATACCCTTGGACTCACCCAGAACCTTAAAGCTGAGCTTCTACTAGGGCCTTATGTGTTTGTTTACACAAATCGGGTAAACCCTAATCGATTTTGTCGATTCTTTTTCTGTTTGAGAGGTAACAGATTACCGAATTATATTCAAAAACAAATTTGGGTCCGGTGCCTGTGCTTAGGGCTCAAGTCGGCCTCAGGTCGATCGGCCCTAACCAAGCAATTTTTTTTCTATGTTGCAGAGCAAATTGAGGGAAACATTTTTGTCATAGAAGTATGTGTCCAAGGCCTCTACTTAGGGCCCCAGGTCAGTACTAAGGTCGGCCCTAGCCCAAAAAATGGTTTTTTGCTATGTAGTAGAGAAAATTGAGGAGAACATTTTTCTCTTTCAGAGGGTCCATTTTGTATTTTCGGAAAGGTTTATTTACACCGTTTCTTCGGACGGGTTTTTCAATATTGCCCTATCGGCAATTTCGAATACAAGTTAATGTGGACGTAAGGCAATATTTACGTAAATATGTTTGAGTCTTTCCGTAACAGCATCTTTGTTTGCCGCATCTATTCTGATAAGTACGGGTCCCCTCATATGATTTTTGTTTTATTAACCCTAACTAACTTAACCCAGTGTGACGACATATAAATTTCCTTTTCATTGGCTCATGAAGTCGAACGATCTGGGTTGAGAGGGAGTCTGCTACAGTAGCAAAATAGTCGATTTTGACTTTAGGTAGATAATTCAGGTAACGCCTTTATCTATATGGATAACAGTTTAGAATCATGAATCCAAAGCAAGTAGTGTGGAGGTTTGTGTGTAAGATCAGAATTCATTTCATTTGCGCAACTACCAAGATAACTAACAATCGGATACTCTTTGGTGATTTTGTGCAATTACTCAGTGGATATATATTTAAAATTGACACGCGTCCTTCGAAAGTTGATTGCCATGCGAAGGCACTTGTTTTCGGAAATTTTCACTTTTCTTATCAAATACTTTGGCAGATTATGCCATACCGCAACTGCGTACTGGCCTCAAAATGGTCTTATATGCATTAATTTTCACGATTTGAGTTGTTCCGCTATTCACTCTTTTAGTTAGGCCCAAATAACCAAATTCTTCCGGTGTTAAAAGTCTGATGTCATTCGGACATTTTCTGAAAATCTGATGTCCTACGGATATTTTAGCCTAATATAATATTTCTAAAGAAAGTACTTATGTCGTCTTTTTTTTTTGAAAAGGGTCCGAAGGATATCAGATTTTTAACACCGGAAGAATTTGGTTATTTGGGGTATAGAGTCTGTGTAGTCCAGAATAAGCCTTGAGCAGTATTCTAACAACATGCTCATTGTGTTTCAGGTTCGGTCGAACCGTGGTATCGAACGCTTTCCTTGTATTGAATCTTTTCACCATTGATCTCTAAGTTAGGCAATTTCTTATCCTTGTAGTTTGATCTTCGAATCAAGAGCGCTTCGGAATTTTCCGCATTGACTTTAATTTTCCGCTTTTTGTAATAATCTGAGATCTTGTGGAGATGGCTTTAAACCTTTGCTTTGGCTCTGAGTGGTTCTAGTCTGGTGGAGAATGTATTCATTTCATGGGCAAATATAGATAGTGTGGTGTTGGCGTGCATGGGGAGATCGACCATGAATATGACGAAAAGAATAGGTCCCAATATGAAGCCTTGTGGGACTCCAT
>WJQU01002954.1:0-16862 GCA_029228625.1 Pseudolycoriella hygida
CGCATAGAAAAAGCTGAACAGCGTACGAAGGAGAAATGCATACCAAGCGTTTGTTCCCCATTCCGAACGAGAAATGGACTAGGGATGGACGATGGGCCGGGATCGCATAAGAAGGGTGGTTAGTGCGACGACCGGACATTGCGGACTCAACAAGCACCTGACGAAAATGAGAATTTCAGGTGACCCGGATTGTTCCTGTGGCTTGGAAGAGGAAACGGGCTTTCTGAATGCCCTAAATTCTAACCCTTCGAAAGTGGCGAAACTAGGACCTATCATGTTAGATAGGTTTCTGGTCGGCACGCAAAGGTTTTCGTGATTTTTTAAATGACAAACGGGAAGAGGAACAAAGGGTCACAAGATCTGGCGTACAGATCACGAAAGTGATCGTCCCAAACTGATAAAATCTAAAAAAAAACGTCAAGCGTTGAGGAGTTTATGGTTTTCTCTAAATTTTTTCTCCATGAAATTCGCTGCAGTTCGACAGAAAGATTACGAGCAGAGAAATCGTAGAGGTAGACCCCCGAAAAAGCTGAAAAATCAAGGTTTTCGGATAAAAACATTTTTTCTAAGGAGCAAAACAATATTTTGTGTGGTAACGATTGCCTTGTCGGCGATCAGTGTTCGGTACATTAATCCAAAAAAGTTGAAGTTCTTAGAATCGAAGAGAGTGTTGTACAAAGAAATCCGAATCACATCAGAGTGAATAGGAATACGAAAAATAGTCTTAACCGAAAGCGCGGCTTACGTTACAACATCTTTTCATCTCACAAACTCACAATAAAGTTCCACTTACCGTCGATATCAGTTCTGTTTTGGGTACTAAATTCTTTAATTCGTATAATTTTACTAAGGATTTCACATATTTTTGTCCGAGAGTCGATTCCATGTAGGGTAACAAATCTTCCAATATCCGATGAGCGTGATCGGGACACACTGTTTTCAAGTGAACAAGTTTGATATTTCCATTCTCGATAAGGGGAGCTGTGAAAGTTGGAAAAAAATTTCGAGGCTGATTTTTACATTGTAATTGCAAACAACTTACTAATCATTTCAGCTATGTACAACCAAATGTGTGGTATATCAAGTGAAATATCTTCGACTGGTTCCAAAAATGACTTGAGGCCGGTCAGGATATCACAGTGAGTGATTAATTTCATCTTAAGCCATTGATTCAAGGATTTACCGGCGAACGATCTATCGGCGGTTTTAAGTCCTTGTGTTTCAACGGCAGTGTTGAATAATTCGCGTATTAAAGCCCAACGTTGTTCAACAGGGAACTTGTCGACATCGACATGACAATTAGCTATCGACACTTCCCCGATGTGATGATTGTCCAATAATTCCCGAGCTAATTTCTGCATCCTACTGATTTGATTCGATGGCGGTTCAACGGGACTTGGATCTACTTCGATTGGTTTTGCAACAGCAATGGAGGGTTGTGGAGTGGGCAATGCGTTCATTGATTGGCTAGACCGGTTAAATGGCGGTATGTTACGCTGTGTATAATTTCTTGCTAGTGAATTTTCGCGGGACCTGTGTTGTGAACCACTACGGGAATTATTTCTGTCTGAATATTGATAACGTTCCATAGATCCTTTGGAATGATAATTATCTCGAGCATTTCGATTGTTACGTGCCGAATTATCGACTGAACCGCCGCTTCTTGCCGAATCTAAAGCTGCAAAAGTATTTGCTAAAGGTGGCGCTGCTGCTGATGCAGTGTTCCATTTGAATTGTGATGCAGAGCCGAGATTGTTGTCATCAAGTGACTGAAATGAGAGAATCAAATATTGTTGGATTTTCGCGTCTTTGGAAGAAAAGATGTTTGCTTACAGATTTGTTGTTTTTGAATTTCGATGCATCGAAAAATGTGCTACTACGGCTCTTTGAAGTCGCAAGCCAACCATCTTCACCAGATTGTCGGTTTGACTTGTGGTATCCGCCGTTCGAGCGATTATCGTTGCGAACTCTATCATCGCGACGAACATTGTAATTGAGTAACTGTAAAAAATTTAGTTCATGAGTTAACCAATCGTAAATAAAATTCTAAAAAAATGTTCTTCCCAGTGAATCTTTCCTCTACCCATGATTTTCAAGGTCATTTGAAACGTCAATCAATGACGCAGTGTGATCCAAATAAAGATTGGAAAAAATCAATTTCGTGTAGACGAATGTAAATGAATGTGGCAAAGCCATTAGAAAGCCTGACATTTAAAGTAAATTAGAGTGTGAGCGGCCTCTCGATTATCTTTAAGAGCACGTCGCAAAAACTTTGAAGTGTCAAATTTGCGATGTTTTTGTAGAAGAAAGTCCTGCGTAAATAAGAAATTGTTCAAATTATAGCACATGTACTGTGAGAGGATGACTCTTACACGAATAACAGATGAATCAGAACTCAAAAAGTTTAAAAGTACAAATTTGCTCTGAAATAATATCGCAAATGAACTTGGAATGTGATGATTTTTCAGAGCAACTTTCGTCCTTCATACTCAAACTTTTTGAATTCCGATTTATTTGCGTAAGAGTCATCCTCTCACAGTGCATGAGCTATAATTTTGAATAAGTTGTTATTTACGCGGGATTCTGTTTCAAAAAAACATCGCAAATTTGACAGTTCACAAAATATTAACTATAATTTTGCAATTTCCAGCAAAGAAAAGGCTTCCATCTCTTTAAATAATTTTTGTCGAATTCTTTCGATAAGAATCCTAAGCGTTCGGGGTAACCTCTTTGACTTCATCATGAAATACGCTATATGTGGGAGTATGTCAGGAATTGTTCTGACCTAAAACAGACCCAAGTGAAATAACTGATGAAATTATAAAGAATCAAGCAGCCATTTGAAATGATTTAAATTGAATGAAATCAACTTAGCCGTTGCCTATTTATCGGTCTATAAATAGAGTCAAAATGTATGAATAAAGAGCATTCAGAACGAGGAGTTCACGGGGACAACATCCCCAAGCGAATCGTTTTCTTTGTAGAAAAGTGTTCTACAACCAGCGCTTGCGAGCTGGGGTGCATAACCCACTGGTTGTTAAACACTTAGTAGAACGTGTAGAAGTTGGAAAATATGTTCAATTATTAGCGCTTGCGGGCTGGGGTGAATAACCCACTAGTAATTGAACATGAAAGTAGAGATAGAAAGTAGAAGTTGTAACACTATACTTTGACTTTGACAGAAGCCGATGTCGCATTAAACGCTCGGATTTGTTGTTCCCTTTTAATGGCCGAAATTCTTATTATGAAAACAGCGACTTGTAGAGTGTACTTGCGTGTACACCCGCAAAAATTTACATTTGCACAGTGCAATCCTCAGAAATTGAATTTTTGCAGTGTAAAAACTGAAAGCATAGAGAAATTATTTCGTTGTTGGTAGGGCTCGGAGCTTCGAGCAATTTTTTAAAAACACAACGTAACTTTGCGCTAATTTTTTTTTTGCGTATCGAAGCTGAATGTGTCACCCTCCTCTGATTTCAGAACTTTTGTAGCTGGAGGAAAATCGTTTTGCGTTAGAAGCTTCATGCGTCACACTTCTCTGATTTCAGAACTTTTGTAAGTAGACAAAAAGACTTGCGTAACATCTCCTTTGTAATAAGTTTTTTTTTTCTGGATAGCAGAACTTTTGTATGTTTATCTCTGGTCAAAAACCCATAAACATTTTGCTCAATTTGAATCCCTCACTCATGTCGAGAATAACCGAAAAATATAAAAAAACCTGATGGAAGTTGAAAAGTACGTCATCCTCCGAATTCTAGAAGTGCCCAAATTCAAAGGATTGGGCAATATTTCCCCAAAACCCTGAAACACGTGTTCGCTAAAATTTAATTCTCTGCAACTCTGTATTTTCGAGCAACCTTCTAACTCTTATAGTTTTAGAGCTATTGAGTCATCCTGGCTAAGTCTGAAAGCGACTAAATCCCAGGAATGGTCAGTTTTTTTAAGTCAAACAAAAATACGTGTCGACTAAAATAAAGATTTTAAGCTACCCTCAAAGTTCCAGCAAAATCGATCGAGCCGTTTCCGAGATCTCAGCAAAGTAACAAGAAATTGTTCTGCGGTAAATTTGTTGTATAGAAAAACTTCAAAAATTCGTATATCCGGATCGACTGAGCCGATTTTAAAGAGTGAAAAGGCGCTTCGGCCTAAAATTTTGAGTAGAATCCGGGAAAAATATTTTCCAGGGGGTACGTAGCAAGGGGGAAGTCAAAAAGTTCCTTAGTCTACGAAAAAATTTCCTGTGAATTTTTTGGCGTGTAAGACTTGCGTCACGGCCGCTTACTGTCGTAGGACCATGATAAATATACATTAACATAAAACGTCTATTAACTTACCATAATATTTTGTTGCTCGTCTTCAACTTCTTTCTGAATTTGTCCTATCGTCTTCGGATTAGCATCGTTACGGCGTGGGACCCAACGGTTTTTCCTCAAATCCAGAACATCTTGCAACATAAACCTAACTCGACTACTGATTTTTAAATTCTGAATTTTTCTATCGACTATCATCTGCATTTGCCGAAAAGATTCATTGAGTTCGGTTTTAAAATCGGCTCTTTCAGACGCAGCCACGGATTCTTCCAATTTTGCGCCGATCGTAGTCAGCAATTTGCAACAACACTCCAACTTGTCTTCTGAGTCTTTGTCAATCAAAATCTTTATGCAACCGATCATAATCTTTGATGTGAGCATTCCAATTTTATAAAGTTCGCCGATAAAGCGAACGGTACCGACAGATCGACGCCGTAGCTTCCGTTCCTCTTCTTCCAAATTCGCCAGAGCTTCCAATTTCGCATCTTGATCTACAGCTTCGTTTACCTTAGCAAGGAATGGTGCCAGTTTGCCGGCTATTGTCTCTTCATTGACAACGTGCTTTTCGAATTCATTTTGGCATTTTGTTATGAGCGTCGATTTGAATGCCTTTCTGTCATTTGATTCCGTTTCCAATGCTGCTATCGATTCAGACAATTTACCACACAGCTGGGCATATGCAACGGAAAAGTGTGGCTCGTCGATAGCTTTTTCAAATACCAACGATATTACGCCATCCAAGCGTTCCGCTGTTCCAATGTTAAAATTGTTGATCTCTTCAAACAGCGTGTTAAATCGTTCGGGAGTCAATTTATTCAACACACCGCGGACGCGCTTGTAAAGAAATTCATTTGACTCTACCGATGTGATATCATCAGCCGCTTCGGCTTGATTATCAGTTTTACGGAACGACGGCACCCAAGCATTTTCGCTTTCGTTCAATTTGACATCTTCGTTTAAAGACAAAGTCATGTGGATCATGGCAGACTTACTACCTTTGTTAGCGTTTCCATTATTTTGAGAATTCTGATTCTGCATCGATGACTGAAACGGCCGCTTCGGATTATGACGTTGTTGCGAACCGGATTTGTAATTGTGTTGACCGGCAAACTTCGGCAACAAATCATTTTGACTGCCCGTTGGAATATAGCTGTGGCAGTTATTGGTTTTGACTATAGCAGCCAAACGACCCGGAAAGTTCGGTTCGAATTGCGAGGCTGGTTGATTTCGCAACATTATCAATTGGTCACGATTGTAGAATTTCTTTCCGTCTGCATTGACTGGTGACCACTGTCCGTCCGAATACGTCAATGTTTGCTTTGGCTGTGGTTGATGAGATGGTTTTGGAACATCAACGGAAGCATTTTTCATCTGTGCCATTATTAGATTACGGAAATTCGACTGTGGTTTGGCAGCTGGTATTTCATTGGATTGAGCATTACGGTTTTGAGTTATTGATGATGAAATAGTGCTGTCTGCATCACGTATTGCGTGAATTGGTTCGGCTGTAACATGACTAGTACTATCTACATCCGATTTATCCCTGTTTGGCGTTGATTCTATTCTAATAGTATTACAATTGCTATCTACAGTGGTTGATTTATCAGTCTCATCAGACGATGGCGTTGCCGTTGAATAGTTTTGTATGGCTTCCGTTGCAGCGACAACATTGTTACCATTTTGACTATTTCCGATGCTTTCGCCTATATCACAATTCGTTGCATTTTTCGTTTGGGGCTTAGTTGATGCACTGGCTGTTGTGATTATTGTGTTGCTCTGTTGCTTACCTGACTTGACTGCTATTTGATTAATATTTGTTTGGTTCGCTTTTGAGTTCGTTTGATTTGTGTTGGAGTTTTTCTGTGATTTTTGCCGGTTTTTCGACGATTTATCTCTCATCTTGTGTGATTCCTATTGTTATTTGCTGTATGGTTGTAGATGAGGCCACTGGCTAGTTCTGAAAATAAACAAAAACTTTGGTTAGTCTCTCTCATACAGTTGCGTTCATAAATATCAAGGTGGTGATTGAGAAATCCACATGCTTAGAGCGGCATCGGCTTATGTCAAAGTAAACAAAATTTCATGATGAAACTCATAATCTGTCAAGCGATGCAAAATCGTGCTGCACACTACACGCATGGATCGCTGAACCTCTAAACGAAACTCGTTTTATTGAGCGCGGAAACGATTCTCAGTGTAATCGTAATACTTCCAACGATAACTGGTGAGCACTCAAAATACCCGAGATGGACTAACGGTGTCATAAAAGACAGTTACCCGTCTCTAGGATTCGTTAGCCACTACGAGCTGCCGAGGATTGTAGGGTGGAGATTGTGGAATAGCAATCACAACTTCGCGAAATCAAAGACGTAAAGATCCTAGGGTGAATTTGTGCTAGATATTTAACTCAAGTAGTTGGTTACTTGCAGTTTAGCAAAGGCTACAAAAGTATAATTCAAAGTAACCCATCTCACACTCGGAATGCGTGAAGGCGTTGGCTAACCTCCCTAGGTGATACCACCTCTCAACAACCTGTCCTGGAGAAAATACCCCGGCCCCCGCGCCATCCGAAGTTTTGGAGCCGTCAGTGAAGCTTACAACTTCTTTACCCGAAATGTGACTTGGCCAGCCTTCCAGCCATTCCGACCAACTGGGCACGACGGTCTTAAAACGCCTCACAAAGTCTGTCACCGGTCTCATTCGATCCTTAGACATCTCAGAGACCTCATTAGTGATGGCCTTTTTTCGGAGTCCAAAGAAAATTCTGCGATAGTCTGTCTGCCGCGGCAAAAGCTTTCCCCTTTAATTCCATGTAGACCGGTGGCAAGTTAATCAACGTCTGAATGGCCGCCGTAGCTGTCGACATCATAGCATCGGTAAAATAAATGCACACCAGCCTTTGAATCTCGTTCAGCTCTTTCGTCGCACTCCCAATGTCGAGCCTCGGCCACCACACAAACAGGGCCTACTTTTCGTAAAATTTCCGGAAATTCCGTAAAACTTCCGAAATTATTTTTTTGGAGTTTTCTGTAATTTTAATTCCCGAAAATTCCTTAAAATACCAGAAAATTCAAAAAAATCAATTTCGGAAAATTTTGTGAGTTTTCGGGAATTAAAATTCCCAAAAATAGGCTCTGCCACACATCGCAGACGTGACTCATCATTAGCCCTATGACTGCTTCATAAATCCACAGGATAGGCTTGGACTGTAGACCCTAGTTCCTCCCAAAAGAGTTCCTGCAAATCCAGAAAGCTCGAGTGGTTATCCACTGGTCAAAAATTTGTACCAAAAATTCCAATTCCATAATAAAATTCCAAAAATTCCAGGAAATTCCAGTAATTCCAAAAATTCGAAAAATTTCCATCGAAATTCCACAAAATTTCCGAATTTCCGAAAATTCCAGAAATTCCAAAAATTCCACAGAAATCCCAACAATTTCATCGAAATTCCGGAAATTCTGTTCCGACTCCATTCCTCACTGAGACTTAGGACTCTAGGAAGTCATGTGGTCCAACCCGCAACAGTACACCAGATGGGACCTGCCGCTCTTGACAGGTTCCTGGTCGGGACTGGGATGTGTTTGAGATTTACGAAACAAAGGATCATCAGATCTGCGTTTCAAGGACGAGGAATGGACTGACTCAAACTGATAAATCTATAATTCAAAGTATAAAACGAAAGAAGAGAGTGGCATGAAATGGACACTGGAAGGAATAGACTTACAACTGTACGAATGAGTGAGTGGGCAAGAATCGTGTGCATCAAACAGACTCTGGTGTAGTGTCTTAGAAGAGGAGTCGTAGTTGCTACTGTGTTAACTCCTTACTCCACACCATTAAGGGGTACAGTTAACCGTAAGATTCAACGAAACAAAATTTTTTTTGGGAGAAAAAATTGTTCAGAAAACTCTTTCACCACTCGGTTATCATCAGATATTCAGCATTTGATTTTGGTATTTTGAGGTAATTGTATTCACGCACAGCACAATCGTTAACACATAGCATGAAACAACTAGTTCATGTTATCAGTTCAAAGTCGTCTTAGTTACAAATAGGTTACTGTGGAAATAGATATAGCGAAACAATTCCACTCGGTACTTGAATTAAACGTAACAAAAAAAACCGGCTTTTCGATAACAAAGCGAATCTTCCTCTCAGATCTGCATTGCTTATCACTTTATGCAAAAATTAATCCTTAAACGGTAAAAAAAGCTCCATTTTCGACTAAGCATGACCGCTAAGAAAAAGAGTCGGTTTTCTTATCGATTGTGATTATTTTTAAGCTGAAACCTTGGCTTCAACCCAAGAAAACTTGAACAATTTATTGTTTCTGCGCCTCATTGTGTTTATGTTATAAAGAAACGAACATATCAAAGACGGTGGAAAAGCTTAACGAAAAATGAAAAATTATTTTGTGGCTTGGGAGAAAATGGCTATCGAAATTGAAGTTCAGGAACTGAATATTTATTTACCGAATGCTTTGTTCGTGGCCTTGGATCATTCTTCATGTTGGCTTTTTGTTATTTCAACGCAGACACTCAAAATAGTTTTGAAAATTGATTGTACACACATCCTTTGTTTACTCGTTCTTTATTCCCAATGTTCAAAATTCACGAAATTATTTGTATTTCTTTTTCTTATTATATTCCCGATGTTAAGCTATCGAAAGCAGATTTCATTTTGCAACTGATTCGGATAGGACCAGCGGACGAAAAGAGATCAATAGTCGGAAAGGAAGTTATGACCTTTGGTGTATTTACAATTTGCATTCGTAGATTAGATTGCAACGCTTGCATCGATGCACGATGTTCGTCTTATCTCATGGAAAATTATAATTTTCTGAACACTGTCGAAAGGTCAAAGTCGCTTACGAAAAAATAAAATTAATGGCACAAAATCGATCTACTTACTTATCATAATTTTAGTCACCGATCACTGATCAATGAATCGATATATTCGTTTGTATGCAAATGTCTTTCTGTACATTTAACAAACAACACTGAATCACAGAACGGATGCACACACACACGCGAGCCACTCACATTGAAAAAGAAATCGTAAGTGCAGTATGTGTTATCATCATTAGATCGAGTTGGATTTCGGCAAGAGACGTCTTAAAATAATACCATGCGTAATATATTTTGTTCAATCGGTATGCCATGCAAAAATATAAGTTGGAATCAAGTCACAGGGGCGTAATTTAGAACGAAGTTTGGTACTAGTTTAGTACACATGTAGCACGGTTTCATTCAGAATTCGTTTTCGAATTTTGTAGGATCCCTTGTCAGCACGGGTGATATAGTTCACAATAGTAACACAACTCCGTATAACTCTCTTTTGATGCACATTTTCGCATGTTGGGTTGATACTATGAGTATTTGTGATGCACTTTTCAAAACGCATCCAGATTTTCGTCTGACATCTTTTTTGTGTGTGTTTTTTGATTTAAAATAAAATTTCCGAGTACATTTGCTGTCATAAACGTGCCCTGTCAGCCTCATAGCTTAAATTTATTCAACCAATTGTTCTGTAATTGATGCTATCAACGCGATCTCTGTCTGCGTCATAGTTTTTCCGTTAAAAAACAAAAATGAAAACGCGTATGAACTAAATAGTACTTGGGCCTTACCAAACAACAAACAGAACAGAAATTGCTGTAAGAGGAAGTTTATTTAAGTTGCCCTAATTTTGAGTGAATCTTGGACTTGAGTAGGTTGTGAGTTTATGTAATTTGTGGTGAAGGAGTCTATTGGAAAATTCATTTTCCCACCCTGTCAGTTACGTCACTTACACTAACGTAGTTTATAGTCATTTACATAACTCGCATGATAGTACGTCGTCATTAGAGAATTCGAGATCCGTTAGTCAGTCGAATCTCGAATTCTCTAATGACGACGTTAATGCAAACTGACTGCAGATTGCGAAAGTGACAGATGGGAAATTTTTGTAATATGGCAACACTTTATTTTATTAATAATTTTGAATTTATGAAAGAAATTCTGGGTTGCCTAATATAGCAACACCAAATTTCATCAATAACTTTCAGTTACATCCGCATACGTTCGAGACTCACTAACACATCGAGAATTGTGTAGTCGACCCGAGTCGCAAAAATGTGAGCTGTCAAATTTGCGATGTTTTTTTAGAACAGTAGCCTGCGTAAATAACAAATTATTCAAAATTATAGCTCATGAACTGTGAGAGGACGACTCTCATGAACATAGAAGATGAATCAAAATTCAAAAATTTTAAGTTAGAGGGTACAAATTTGCTCTTAGAACTTAGAATGCGATGATTTTTTAGAGCAACTTTTGACCTTCATACTCAAACTTTTCGAATTCTAATTCATCCATTCTTCTTGTAAGAGTCATGTCATGCCCTTTCGGCAATTTCCAATGGAATTTGATGTCGACGCAATTTCATACACTTAAGAGTTAAGGCGACATTTACTTAGATACGTTCGAATCTTTTTGCAACACCTAGTTGACACGTCTATTCTGATACGTACATGGGGTGCTCTGCATGTTTTTAGATTATAAAAAATTTACGCGCACCATTATGGTCACAGCAGAAAACATGTGCCCGTCAATTGTGCTGCATTTTTTTAAGCAGAAAACAAACGATAAATTATGAATTGGTGGGATGAGCAATTTCGTTGTATTTCGATCAATGCTCAGAATCGACAACTGTCAACACCGATTTCGGAAAATTAGAAAGTTTTCTAATTCGCGTCAATTAATTGCGATTCTCCTGTCAAAGCACACACGTGCAATTGCAAATTCGTCGTATTTCGATAATTCTTATGTCACAGAATTGCTGAGATCGACAATTCAAGTTGCTCGTTTGTTTTCTCCTTTACCGCCCATTACATAAATTTGCTGGCGAAGACTTCTTTTGTAACATATCCGGCGGAAAGAGTTGTCTACCGCACAGACATGACAAAATGCTAAACCGACCGAGTTGTCGGCGTTGTGTTTTAAGCGCAAAAACAATATAATTTTTCTGATGATGATGATGTATACGTGAGAGTGTATTGGTTGTGACAGCAAATATTTTCCCATCACTTGGGACGAAAAGTTGCTTTCCGCGGTACACCAACACACTCTCACTATTACAGAAAAATATCTTTCAAAATTCAACCAATACACACTCTATTCGTACTTTTCGCTTCGGCTTCGCCCGCGCGTACGTACACATATCGTGTGTATTGGGGTACGTTGAAATATACTATATCACGACATCGCTCTACATGTTCACATTATCGACGAATGAGCACGAGGTTGCATACGTTCGTGTATTTGAGACGGAAGTGTTAGTTGCACAAAAAATGTGCTTTGAATCGAGCACGATGAGGGACTCCATGTTCAATTGTAGGGGTTATTTATGTCTCTCTCGAATGATCTAATTTTATGCAATTTTTCAGTCAGACATATGCAAAATCTTCGGTCTTTTTTGATTTTGCAACGAAAAATATATAGAAAAAAATGAAAACTTAAGCAAATAAATTCTTCCGATGCTAAAATTATAATTAAGAAAAATTGGGAAAGTGATTCCTGTCTTGGTTCAACCACTTGTTCACTTCTGTTAATTGGTGAAACCAGAGTTACTCAAGACCCGTATGCGTTGGAATGTTAATCGATACAATGCAATGTTTTGAAACATTTATTTTTAATTCTACGTATCTATACGAAAAACGTTTAATGTAAAAAGATACCTCGAGGTTAATTTGTTGTTTTTCAGCTACCGTTGCAGTGATTTGATGATATGTCACAATTCTACACAGAGACAGCACACACATGAACCGAAAGAGTAATGAAAATGTTTTGTTTATTTGTGGTTTTTTGACGACAAAACCAGTTAATTTAATAAAATACGGTACAAATGCAGAAAATTTAAAAAACGCAATTTTATTGTCGAAATATTTTAATCCACACGTTTAGTGAACTGTCAAACTATGAAAGAAAAAAATTTTGTAGACACTACACTTGCATGCAGCAGCGTAATTTTCAAAAAAAAATTTAATTTGAACTTGAAAAATGAAAAAATCAACACTCTCACTAGAAGTGCCTATTATTTTGTCATAAGAAAATGCTTCAGTAAAAGCATGTCATGAAATACGGACCGATCTGACGGTAAAACTAAACCTTTCTGGCATTCGAATGTTTTGTTTGGATTTTTTTCCTCTCGAAATTGTAGAAAGAAAAAGAAAATAGAGTAGGGAGAATTTTTATGATGAACACACAAACGAACACCCTTGCTGTTCATTCGCCCTATTTTCATGCAATTGTAAAAAAATGGAAAGAGACGTAAGAGTTTTTATGACAGGAACACAAACGAGCCGCATTTGCTGTTCATTCGCGCTATTTTCATGCATGCCACGTGGGACTTTACATCGTGTTTACACCGATTTTTTGGGGTTTTTGAATTTCGTCTACAGAAATCGTTTTTTTTAATTTTCATCTTGTTAAATTCGGCAACATCGACAGATTTATGTTTGCATGGCCGAAACGAGTTACAAATCGATTGCTTTGGGGCAATTATGAATTATGAATGAATATTGGATGAATAACCTCGTGAACCTCAGTCACATTGCACGCGTTACATCGAGTAAGAAGTCGATTGTTATAACGATCAGCTATTCTGAACATGTTTCATGTTATTCACTGCTTGCGAAAGTGAGCCACGCTATATGCATACACCCGTTCACGAATGTCAAATCAAACAAAAAAACGTTGTATACATCATTTTCTTTTGAAATTCAATTCGAATGATGTCAATTTCTTGAAAGAGACAGACAGACCCTCCAACAAACAGATGGGGTTTTTATTGTCCGATTTAATCCGATTACGATATAACAATCAATTTCTCAGTGAATTTCTACTGATTTTGTAGTAAAACTGAAATATGGTTGTCTGACAAATATGGTCTTTCACTTACCTTTCCAGATGATCCGAATGTTATTTTATGTAAGCCAAGAATTAAATTGTGTTATTACAAATTGAATAAATTGGTTACTTCTGTGTTGTAATTTTGGACGCACACTTAAATTTGGAAATTGGAGCTTTCCAACAAGCACAAATTTTCAATGATTTCAGCTTCACTAGAGAAAGACACAGCACATCACAATTTGTTAATAATTTTTTTTTTTTTTTTGTTGTTGAAATTTTGCTAAATTTGTTAATTTTATTAAAACTAATCCTTTGTATGTATGGCAATGTCTACTTTGTATAAATGAAAATGAAATTAAAATTTTTGTATGAGAAGGCGTGCAGTGTTTCAAATCCAAGATTCGATTTTTTTTTCATTAAGTATCACCACCATACATTGACAATTTAAATATAACATTAGAAATACACGTAGAAATTGATTTATTCAACACATGGGCCTTTCAACCGTCTTAACATTTTTACCTAGAATATTCATTTGAAATGCAAATTTGTTTTGGACTAATGAGCAAACTTTATTAATTTTTTCTTTTTGATTTTTATTATGTTAAAGCACTTAACAACAACAAAAAAAAGATTAATTCAATTAACGGCAAAATTGCAGCTTAAAAACGGAAATTTTCCGACAAGAAAAATTCTATTGACACACTCTTGAGCAATAATTTTTTTTTTATCACACTGAATTTAGAACACAGAATAGGAGACTGACAATATTCTTACAAATGAAAAAAATGTTCAGACCTTTCTTCAGTAAGTGCTTATCGGTTTTGGAAGAGTCAATGTCACGTTAATATCTTTTTGACGTGATATTGGTTTCGAGAATCCTTTTAATTTCACCACTTGCTTAATTTTACTTAAATTTCGATTAACAAAATGTTTTTGAAAAGGTATCGAACGTACCTTCGAGTAAATTCAACTTCTTTCGAAACTTTTTTTTCAATTACAATTTAATTTCGCAGGCCATACGAAATAAAAACTAATTTACAAAAATGTACATTTATGCGAATGGCACGGTACTACGGCCATTTTTGAATGTTTTTACAAAAATTACTTCTCAGATTCTACGGCCGTCTCTTTCACACTGCAGTCGGTCAATCATATCCGAGAAACGTTGCACTAGTAGAGTACAAAGTATCAACGTGTGATAGAAGGAATGAATGCGGTTTTGTGTGTATACAGTAAAAGTGTTTCGAGAAAGAGACGTGTGGGAGAACGTTTCTTTACGTGAACTTTGTGATCTGACATCATTTGATGATTCATTCGTTTCCATTATTTGTTTAAAATATCGTTTTCCATGATTTTTCCTATCACATCTTTTTATCTCTCTAATCTATTTACCAATTCTTTTTTTACCTATTTAAATATTCTATTTGTGAAAACCGCAACCTTATTTTGTGATGACTAGCGTACTCACTCACTCACATCAACCACATTGATGTGCACTACATGTGTATGATAATGTATGACATTTCACGACTGCATATAAGGAAAAAAAAATACGAAATATGTGTGAAGGTTATGCATTCTAGCAACAAATAAATTTGCCTTGAAGTTACATTCGTTTCTCTTTCACCGATTATAACCAAAAGTTGTATTGTCACCACACTTAGAATTTTCACGTATATATTCGATCGTCTGTCTCATATATTGTAAAATATTCGAATGCGTCGAATACCGATGCACAAATTGGCAAATGAATGCAGTTGTGAGCAGTTTTTTATTAGAGTATCGCATTGGTTCTGTGAAAATGAAACTTGATCCGCGATCCGGTACCTGTTTCACTTAATCGTCTTTTTTTTCTGTCTAGAAATAGTTGCAGAACGTGTCTCCCTCTTCAATATGTTAGCAATAATTTGTAAATTTAATTTAATTTTGAAAGTTTATGTAATACACTTGACCTATTGAGAGGTTCCGCTTCCAATATGAGATGAGATTAAATGCTACTCAATGCTATCAGTTAAGTCGACAGGAGTCAAATATTTGGGAATTGGGAAATTTTTCTCACCATCGCATCAACCTATGCGGCTTATTTTGTCGTTTCATATTAACTGAGAATTATCACTTTATTGTCAATGGTTTTCGAAATTCAGAATGGGAACGGTTCTTAGTCATCGAAATCACTATCTTAGGGCCGAGTAGCGAATTAACTTAAGGGTAATTCGGGACATTACCTCGGGATTACATCCTTCTGCGCACCTGAGGCAATAATCCACCTCTAGGTCCTAGGATAGTAACTTCAATAAGTAAGAAACGTTCCAATTCTGAATTTTCGAAAACCATAGAAAAATATGTGCAGGGGATCCGTACGTATCAGAATAGATGTGGCAAACAGAGTTGATGTTACGAATAGACTCGAACGTACATATTTAAGTAAAATTGCCTTACGTCCACATTAAATTGATTGGAAATTGCCGATAAGGCAATTTTGAAAAACCCGTCCGAAGCAATGGTGTAAAAAACCCTTCTGAAAGCACAAAATTCATCCCCAAATGGACGAAAATGAAAGGTCTCGTTACAAATACCTCCATAGACTAAAATATTTCTCTCAATTTTCTCCACAACATAGCAAAAAACCATTTTTTTTGTCTAGGGCCGACCTAGGGCCTAAGTAGAGGCCTGAGACACATACTTCCATAGACAAAAAAGTTTCCCTCAATTTGCTCTGCTCTGCAACATAGTAAATAACATTTTTTTTGGTTAGGGCCGACCTTAGAACCGACATGAGTCCCACTTGAGCCTTATGCATAGGCAAATGTTCCTTTAATAAAATGACGGCCATGCCTAGATCTTTCAAACAAAATTTTTTTTTTCGAAAATCGGTAAAGATTTACTCGAGTTATGTACAAAAAACACGTAGGGCCTTAGCAGAGACTCGTTTGTAGTGCCCTAGCTAAGTCCAAGGAGTCAAATTACAAAAATTTTCTTCCATAAATTGTCGGTCATGCCCAAATCTTTCAAACAAAAAAAAAATTATGAAAATCGGAAAGGATTTATTCGAGCTGTGTACAAAAGACCAAAAACTACTTCAACGGCCCTAGCTCGGTGGCCCTTGGGCCGACAGTACCCAGATTCAATCCAAAAAAAGATTTTTTGATCAACTTTGAGGGAAAAGAAAGGTTTTGAAAATCGGTCGAGTTTTACTCGAGTTATCGTGTTGTCGGGCGGCCGGACGGACGAACTTTTTTTAGATTCGTCATCTAAGGACCATGCTCAATGCTCCCCCCTACTTCCGTGTCGAAATTCGACTGGTTACAAACGTCGTGGGAAACGCTATAGACCACTTTTCGATGCACTGCGTTCTGCGTACGAATCTGAACATAGATTTAGTACAGGCCATTCTCAACGAAAAGTGTTACATCTTTTATCCTCGTAACGTCGATATCATGGACTTAAGATAGTCAGCTCCAAATGTCAAAAATCTCAAACACCCCGTGTCAAACCTAATTGCTCCAGTGATGGCTTTGATCCAATGGAGGTATTTTCTTACCCAGCCGAAAACGATCGCTTTAAATGGCTTTAAGTGTCATCCCCCGTTGAATTTATTTTGATGTGTAAAAAAGTGGCGCTGTGTTCTATGTGAAACAATGTCAAATTCCATACATTTTTG
>WJQU01002958.1:0-27776 GCA_029228625.1 Pseudolycoriella hygida
ATAGCCAATCCTATTTTTAATATGCCCAGGGACCGGATAAAACCGGAAATTACTTTGTGAAGCACTATGAGGCTGTCATACCGGATAGACCAGAATGGCTGAGAGGTTGGCCAGATAGTCTGTCCACGGATGAACTCATTTGTTCCACAGATGGATCAAAAAACTCTAATGGAGTGGAGGCTGGGGTATTAACCCTGGAACCTACTACGAAAGAGAAACGTTCACAGCGGTGGAAGGATTGCGAAGTGCATTGAGACCGAAAACGGTAGGCGAAAGAGTCACAATCCTTCCCGACTACGAAGAAATGATCAGACCGATAATGTCGCCTGTCACCACATCCAAATTAATGAGGGAGTTCAAAAGCACAATGAACCAGCTGGGCCTGAGAAATCGGGTAACGGGTGCCGGGGCACTCTGGAATAGATGGAAGTGAGAGAGCGGATGAACTGGCAAAGCTGGGTGCTACATCTGCTCAATGTGGACCTGAACCGTTCATTCCTTGTCAGAATGTGACAAGGTTGTAAAGTAATGGGTGCGTTCAGAGGGAATAAAGCGATGGCGTGAATATGGTGGGGCAAAGCACACAAGGCAGTTTCTAATAATGCCCGACTGCAAGTGGACAAATGCACTGCTGAACATGGACCGGAGTCGTATAAGAATAGTAGTGGAAGCGATCATCGGGCACTGTGGGCTAAACAGTCATTTGTCAAAGATGGGAATCGTGTGCGATCCCGAAAGTACCTGTGGGATCGATAACGAAACCGGATATCACGTAATTTGCGAGTGTCCAAAGTTTTGTCAACTGAGAGAAGGGTGACGGTAACGGCGAGGTTGCTTTCGGGATTTTAACGCTTTATTCATCTTTATCTCTGCTTTCTCACTTTATAGGGTACCTGGGGTTGTGGGGTTTGTGCGGAGATTGAAGAAGAGATTTCCTTTAGGAAGGATGGCTGACGAAGGAGTAGGTAAAATTTAACGTTTTATTATTTGCCTTCCAATAAAAAAATGATGAATGTCCAATAAAAATAATAAATTTTCAATAAAAAATCATTTTTCTCCGATAAAAATGGCCAATAAAAAAATACATTTTCCTTTTACATAATGAATTTATTTTCTTATTGGACATTTATTATTTTTATTGGACAAAATCATTTTTTCTATTGGAAGGTTTAATACGAACCAAATTTAACTGTTCTATATCTGTTTTGTATCTAATTTGTCGATTTCATGTCGGCGGCATCTCGAAATATCAAAAAATTGCAAAAATTACAATATTCTACACACACATACATCGGTCTGAATCTACGACTTCGCAACGGTTTTTGAAATAAATCAACAGTTTCTTGTATCCGACGGCTAATGTAAATATTGAAGAGCGTAGGAGACTTCAGTCGACTGGACTCGATGGCGTCCTTTTTTCGTAGTACATTCGTGGTGACTATTCATTCTCACGCTCCACTCGATGTTAAATTTTGAAAGAAAAACTCGCTGAACTTATCACATTTTTATTTACAAAGAAAATTAATTTAAGTTTCAGTCAGTGGCTGAGAATTTTGAGCACATTTTTCCTTACTGTGGTCTTAATTTCTAAATGTCACATTTTGACGTTTCTAAATGTAGATTTAGAAACTAAGTCCTCTGTATCCATAATATTTACACATTCGTTCTATCTACAATTTTGTACAATTAATTTAACTACAAATTGTTGTCAATTGTTTCATTTGCATAGCGCCGTCTTCGCTCTTCGAAAGCTTCTTGCAGCCATAATTCTTTAATGAGATCGGCACCTTTTTCTGTAACAAATATTGAATCCAACATGAAAATGGTTACTTTATGCAACTAGTTGCGAAATAACGTCCCACCTGCAATCATAAGTACTGGTGCATGAATATTTCCACTGGTTATTTCCGGCATGACACTGGCATCGATTACGCGTAAACCTTTAATTCCATACACTCTCAACTGTGGATCAACCACAGCCCATGGATCACTGGGCGGTCCCATTTTAGCGGTGCATGACATATGGTAGATAGTCATGGTGTACTGTCGCACAACACATTCCCAATATTCGTCTGTGAATTTCGGTATTCCCTTGCAATTCGGCAATGTTTTATCGTGAAATCGTGATCCGAATTGTTTCATTGCAAGCGTATCACCAACAGAAACAGCTGCTTTCACACCTTCTCTCATTACAGCCACATCATCGGGATGTGTTAAATAGTTGTGGTAGAGGAGTGGATATCGTAACGGATTTTTCGATTCAAGTTTTATGAAGCCGCGACTGTAAAAGGGATAAAGAAACTTTTGAAATAATTGTATAGGCTGAGACTGAGGGCAGTTTATTGAACATTTCTAACATTTTCTTTCTTTTCTTTTCAGGTACGTTACATTTGAACTTATTTCATGGGAAGTTGAGGTGAGTTTATTTGAGTCAGAAGTGGCGTAAAAATCGGCAATTACTTTCAACGTGCTAGAATGCTACCCATTCTTGAAAGCAAATGCCTTCCGTTGTGTGAACACAACTGAGTTACGTGCTCTTCAGCTAAATTAAATTCCGTCTCACCTTTTCGGTCGAAGGATCATTGGAAACACACCGTACACATCTAAATCGTCTATTTCACCAAAGACTTCCTTGTAAAACTCTTCAGTAAGCCCATGGGCAACCCGTACTTGTGGAAGAGATGGCGTGGATGCGCTGGTGAAAAACAAATTCATATCCGGCCAATCGTCTGAACTATTGGCGTATTTCGTATTGATAAAAGCCGTCACTTCCAATCCAATGCTACTAGTCAATGGTCCGTCCTCCGTAACCGCATAGCGAATAGCCGAATTCAAATTGACCGACCTTGAAAAAGTCAGACTAATTTGCGGATCAATACGAAAAACCAGACCACCGATCGCAATGTGATCTTGAAGGTTTCTACCGACACCTGGTGCATCTTTAATCACAGGCACACCGACACGTTCCAAATTTTCGCGAGGTCCAATGCCAGATAGCATTAGCAAATGTGGCGATCCAATAGCTCCGGCAGAAAGAATTACTTCTCTTTTCGCAAACGCTCGTCTCATCTTTCCATATCTCAAGTACTCTACTCCTATCGCTCGATTTGTGGCTTCATCGATGATAACTTTTGTCACATGGGAAAAGAGAGCTACATGAAGATTCTTCCGGGTTCTCACTGGACGAAGAAATGCTTTTGCTGCACTGCATCTTGTTCCACGACGCATAGTGTACTGATAGAAGGCGAACCCAGTTTGTTGTTCACCATTCACATCGACTATGTCATAACCCATTTCTTCTCCAGCTTGCAAGAATGCTACACCTAATGGAGTGTTAAATGGTGAATCTTGCACCGTCATATAACCACCTGAAAGATGAACGGATTTATATTTTTGTCTAACGATTCAAACACATTCATATACCAGTTCCATGTTGTCGCTTATTTTGTGCCAAATACGGATTTCTTTGGTCTTCGGACTTTCTAAAATACGGAAGAATATCTTCATATCCCCAGCCCGGATTGCCCAGTGACTCCCATTGGTCGAAATCTCTCTTGTTACCACGAATGTAAAGCATTGTGTTCAGCACCGATGAACCACCAATGACTTTTCCACGCGTCCAACAACAGCGATTGTCCTTCATAGCTTGACATGCGGACTTCTGCGGTTGAGTTCTGAAAAATAAATTTGTAGAGAAATGAATTAGTTCGAATGTAGGAACACATTTCAACGTTGAATGTTAAACGAAACAAAGGAAAAACGGGAACAATACCAACAACTAACAACTTCGGTTTGCTTGATAACATGACCTGACCTGAATTTTCAAGTCAGAAGATTTTCTAACCGCGATCGACCTGTTCCGAGCTTTAATGCAATCTGCCCAATTACAAATGCAATAACGGATGTTGAAATGTTGTATCTAATAATAATAATCCGCCTAGTCAGAGGCTAGATCATTTTTATTTACTAGTTCCGCAATTTCTTGTGAGGTTTTTTTGCTCATCATGTGGATTCGTTACCGAAGTTTTTACTGTGTGTGTGATAAATTGCGCACAAACCTAGAGCCATCTATGATTTACTAGGGGGGAAACTAGTAGGGCCTTGAATGCCGGTTCGCCCCTTCAATTTACCGGTAGGCATTGTTGGACCACATGCCTAACGTGAATTCCCAACTACGCCTAACGATAGTAACGGTAGCTAGCACTTTACCATTACGATTTCTTCTGGTGCTAATTATATCTCCGCCTAAAGTCAGACTCAGATATTTGTACACATAATTCATCGAATATGGGTGACGTCTTCCGCCCAAGCACATCATAAGATGGCACTAGGTTTGTGTGCAATTTACCAGTGACACAGTAAAAACGTCGGTTTTAGAGATGTGGTCATATCCATGGATTGTGATCTTTTTACCCAAAACCCTGAGACACGCGTTCTCTAGAATTTTTTTCTCTACAACTTTGTCTTTGGAAGCAACTTTCTACCTCTCATAGTTCCAGAGATATGGGCCATCCCTCCCAGTTCTATAAGTGGTCATATCTCAGGATAGAGGCATTTTTACCCAAAACCCTGAAACACGTGTGCCCTAAAATTTCATTCTCTACAACTTTGGCTTTGACAGTGAATCTCCATATTGCACAGTTAAGGAAATAAACACGAAAAACTCTTTTCGTATATGGCCAAGAAACTCAATTTCGTCAACTCCACTGGTCCCGGTGGCCGGACCCATGACCTGATTCCCACAAAAAAATTTTCTCAATTTTCTGACATCAAATCCTTTCATTTAACACCAACAAGAGCAATTTCTGTGCTATACTTGCTGATATAAGATATTTGCTAAAAAGCTTCACCGACCCTCGAAAAACCATGTTTTCGGAGACTTCCTCGGCCATATCTCCGGAACCACTTGATCGATTTTGCTCATCTTCGAACTTGAATCATGGGAGGCATGTTTCTTTCAGGGAAAAAATGTTTAGGGTGATTGGTTGAGCCGTTTGGAAAAAAAGTGGAGGCGGATGGACGGACATTTTTTTATTGTTGATTCGTCATATCTAGACGATAATAAATGCATCCCCCCAACTGCCCCAATCTACCCCATGTTACATTAAGATTGTTTGTAGTAAACGTATAGGACCTTCGTACTTCGTACGGGTCCAATGAAGTCGTTGCTTGTGGTTTGATTTTTGAAATTCTTCACTCCGGCACCCTGGTACTTCCACCAATGTTAGAATGCCTTGTGTCGAAATGATGTCCGAAGAGCTTTCGATTTCGATTTCAATTTTTTGACGCATTTCTTGGGCGCAATCCGATATGCTTTGGAACAGTCCATCGTTCGCCTGGCTTAGTTTGCGAAAGAATCCGCGCGTTTAGTTCGACGTCGGATTATGTCAAAGTCTTAGGAATTTCATGGTGAAGTGAGTAAGTTGACAAATATGCAATTTTTCGTTGCTACACATATTATGCATTTTGTCATGAAATGTTGTATACCTATTACCATATATATACCAATTGGACTAAACAAAAAGCATGCATTTTTCACGATTTCCCCAATTTTGTTTGAAATTCGCTCTCAGGTACACACTAAACCGTCCAATTATGTACGATCGAACCGAATTTATTAGGTTTTGGTCGTGTTTTGCAACTTAATTTTCCCATATGCAAAACTTGACATCGTTACTGCGTATGCGTCAACATTTTTTACAGTTCTACATTCACAGAATACACATACACACTTACAATCATCATTTTCTGTATTTTAATCGTCGTAGTCTAGGCCTACATGTTCCTTAGCAGTGGGATATCTATTCAGAAATCTGGGACCGGCTCCCACACCGCCGCTCATCACCGTGAGCTTTAAGTCAGATTCTAAGGCTGCTGGTAGCGCAGACTTAGCGATAGCTACTTTATGTTTTCTATCTTCCTGTCCGTACTCATTGCACCTAGCTGCAGCTCATTGCACCTAGCTGCAGCTCATTGCACCTAGCTGCACCTCATTGCACCTAGCCACACCTCATTGCACCTAGCCACACCTCATTGCACCTAGCCGCACCTCATTGCACCTAGCTGCACCTCATTGCACTTAGCTGCACCTCATTGCACCTAGCTGCACCTCATTGCACCTAGCTGCACCTCATTGCACCTAGCTGCACCTCATTGCACCTAGCTGCACCTCATTGCACCTAGCTGCACCTCATTGCACCTAGCTGCACCTCATTGCACCTAGCTGCACCTCATTGCACCTAGCTGCACCTCATTGCACCTAGCTGCACCTCATTGCACCTAGCCGCACCTCATTGCACCTAGCTGCACCTCATTGCACCTAGCTGCACCTCATTGCACCTAGCTGCACCAACGTCTTTGACTTCACTCTATCGCTGCTTCCTAAACCAATTTCAATGGTTTATTATGAATTGAGCACCGTTTAAATTGCCTCAGGTTGCGTCCGTCCCATAGAAGCTTTTTCTCGGAAGAACATTTGACACCGTTTCTCCGGCTAGGCTTTTCGACAACTTAGTATTTTAGACATGTCTAGGTCTGCTCTACATCCGAAGTAACTTTTTTAAGTTGCATTGCTTTCCGAATTTCGAACATGGAAGATGGAACTAGAAATTGTTTGTAACAATTTAGTCGCTTTCACATCGTTATTTTTCTTCCAAAAACGTTTACCCCATTAATCGTAACGTTGTTTATGTGAGTGTCGTAGAAGAAACTCAATTCATCTTGGATGAAACATGGTACGAACGGGGGAGAATAACTTAAGCTTGCGATCTCTTACCTCACAACAATAACCTTTTACTCAATAGCTTACACACCCGAAACCGCTTATATTTTCACAGGCAGAACTGATCCCACGTCCCCAACGTTGTTGTTGTAGACTTTGAACTAAACTGTTAAGTTCTTTTCAACTTTAACGATCAATCAGTGAACTTAGAACAGGCTCAAAGCTGTAGAACATTGCTTACTTCTTACTTTTTATCATGCTGACGAAGCTGTCTTTAACTCGTCGAAACACCTCTCTGCAGGTAAAGAAAACTACCTATAGGAACTTTGGTTCCATTTGTTAAAACAAAAACATTCTTCATTGTATTCGCATCTTTACAATTTAACTTAAAGTTATAAGTCTTTAGTTTCATTACTTAGAGAGACAATTATTGTACATACTTTTGTAGCTTCTAAGGCCTTAAGTCTAAAGAAATTTGTTCAATTTTTATTCATTATTTTTACTAACTGCTTTGGTATCGTTATTTTTTCGCTTGTAGCGTCCTCTTTTGAACATCTCGTCTCGTAGCCATAGCCCTTTCACAAAATCGCTTCCTTTTTCACCAATCATAATAGTTGGAGCATTTGTGTTACCACTCGTCACTGTAGGCATTATACTTGCATCGATCACTCTTAATCCTTTGATACCATGCACTTGTAGCTTATGATTCACCACTGCCATTGGATCACTCGATGGTGCCATTTTGCATGTACCGGACATATGGTAAATTGTCATTGTGTACTGCTTTATAACACACTCCCAGTACTCGTCGGTGTATTGGGGTAGGTGACGACAATTCGGTAGTTGCTTACTGTGAAACTGCGCACCGAACTGTTTTAACGCTTGAGTCTCCCCGGTTGCTATGGCCAATTTTACACCTTCCCTCATTACCGCAATATCTTCCGGATGGGTTAAGTAATTGTGGTACAACAGTGGATACTGAAGAGGATGTTTCGATTTTAATTTGATGAATCCTCGAGATTTTGGCCGCAGGATCATTGGCAGTATGCTGAAAGCGTCTTTGTCTTGAAGTTCATTGTACATATCCCGATAGAATTCGGGCTTGAGTCCATGAGCTAATTTCACTTGTTGATCGGAAAATATTGATGCACTCGTCATGAGGAAATTCATGTCCGGCCAGTCGTCACTTTGATTTGCGTATTTGGTGTTGAGAAATGCTACCACCTCCAACCCGATACTGCTGGTCAATGGTCCCTCCTCAGAAAGTGCGTATCTGATAGCTGAGTTTAAATTGATCATTCTATTAGCAACAATTCCAGCCGGTACATTTGTAGTAAATGCTAGTCCCCCAATGGCAACATGGTCTTGTAAATTTTGTCCGACCCCAGGCAGATCATGTACAACTGGAACTCCAACGTCTTCAAGATCTTTCTTCGGTCCAATGCCGGAATTTAGTAAGATGTGCGGCGATCCAATTGCTCCAGCCGATAAAATTACTTCTCGTTTTGCGTAAGTGTATTGAAGTTGGCCATTTTCTTTGATGAATTCAACACCGATGGCCCGTTTCGTTTTCGGATCGACAATAATTCGAGTTACTTGCGAGTGAAGTGAAACGTGCAAGTTTTTCCTCAATCTGATTGGACGGATAAACGCTTTAGCCGTGCTGCATCGTGACCCACGTCTCATAGTAAATTGATAGAACGCAAATCCAGTTTGTTGTTCACCATTTACATCGACAATGTCATATCCCATTTCTTCTCCAGCCTGTAGAAATGCAGCACCCAATGGAGTGTGATATGGTGCATCCTCAACCGTCAAATAACCTCCTGAAAAATGACAGTCCTGTTTATCGAACAATTCTGGTTTACCCATAGTTTTTCTTTCAATTACCACTTCCATGTTGTCTACTATTTTTCGCCAGATACGGATTTCTTTGGTCCTGTGATTTACGGAAATACGGTAACACATCTTCGTAACCCCAACCCGGATTACCGAACGATTCCCATTGATCGAAATCTCGTTTGTTACCGCGAATGTAGAGCATTGTATTCAATACCGACGATCCACCCAATACTTTACCACGCGTCCAACAACATCGATTATCTACCATCGCTTGGCATGCGGATGGTTGCGGTTGAGATCTGAATTTTAGACGGATTGTTAAGGGAACTTGTCGGTGTATTTTACAGTCAAGAACTGATATGATGTGAGTACAAAGTTCACCGATTCAATGGAATGATGTTGTTAAATTTTGTTTATTATAAATGAATTACACCCGTGCGTCTAGTGTCAAAAAATTCCTCCGCCATGCCGCCGAAGCTTATTTTGACGTACGCCGAAATGCGCCACCGTCCGTCGGGAGCATTTCCATAACGAGAAGTTCAAACACTTGAGTATATCAGATTCTCAATTCAAAATAAATTTGACCTACGCCGAAATGCGCTACCGTTGGAAATAAGCAAAAACTCGTTTGGCTGCCGCCGAAATTCATTAACCGGGGCACAGATCTGGGGCACTTAGGGAAAAAAATTGCTGCATTGTCAGCTTTAGCAATTTATTTCAAAAAAATAATTGTGCTGAAAGGTCTACGCTACACTAAATCTTCAATTTGGGCAGCAGCTCGCTTTCTTGAACCTCTGGAAACTTTATCTAACTTAAAACGCACCCCTCCCCTTATACGAAATGAAATACATACAATTTTAACTCAGATTACAACGCGCCTGCTGTCGAAGATATTAATTCACACTTTAAGTGCGTCGTCGGCTTCTGTCAAACTATGCAAAATTTCATAATAAGTCAAGTGACAAAAAATGGTGCGCTTGTCAGCTCATACTTTGACATAAACGGACGTCTGTCGCACTAAGCACCAAGTAAATTTGGACACTCTCCTCTGTGACATTTCGTAAATGGTTCAAGTTCAAAGATGAGCAAAATCAGTCAAGTAGTTCCGGAGATATGGTCGAAGACGTTGAGGTCGAACATGGCTTATCGAGCGTCGTCGGTGAAACTTTTTCGCAAATATCTCGGCAAGTAGAGCACGGAAATCGTTCATTTTGGTGTCAAATTAAAGCATTTGATCTCAGAAAACTGGGAAAAACTTTTTTGTGGAAATCGGGTTAGTGGTCTGGGAACTGGGGAATGAGGGAATGGAAGAAATTGTGTTTCTTGGCCTTATACGAAGTCACTATGCAATATGGAGATTTACTGTCAAAGGCAAAGTTGTAGAGAATAAAACTTTAGAGAACACGTGTTTCAGGGTTTTAGGGAAAAATGACCAAACCTCGGGACAAAGCCACTTCTAGAGGTGTGATGGATGATCCGGCAGTTAGATATTTGCTTCTAAAGGCAAAGTTGGTGAGAATTACATTTCTGGGATAAACTACCTTGGTGATCTTTGTGATATGGAGTAAGGGAGAACACTTCGGTCATCAAATTCAATGGTCTCACACGTACTTCGGTATGGCCTATGGTCAGCCACGGAAGTGTGGTACGTTGGCCTAGGCTAAAGATAGAAAATGCCAGAAAACAGATGGATGAGATATAAAGGCTGGTTTATATACGCATTACCAGAGCTATGAAGACGACGGCACCAGCAGCTATGGCTGTACCAACAATCCATAACATCGTCAAGGCTAGATCGTTCGCGACAGCGGATAGACTTTGGCTTAACGACCTATGAACGGGTAACTTTCCTATAGGCCATGGAAGAATAAGAAAGGCTGGAAAGGATAGCTGATCCTATTTCCACCATGCCTAGAGACCGGGAGTATCCAGCTGGGAGACGTTAGCTGCGGACAGGTCCCGTTGGAGAAGCATCTTGCAGGAGGTCGAGACTCTTAATGGGCTGTAGTGCCGGTTAAGTAAGTAAGTAAGAGACCGGATAAAACCGAAGATCAACTTCGTTAGACGATATGAAGCTACCATACCAAGTAGACAGGAATGGCTAAACCATTGGCTAGATTGTCTACCTGCAGATGGACTCATTTGCTTCACCGATGGTTCAGAGAGTCTGAAGGTACGGGGCTGGAGTAGTAATTCTGAAACCGAGAACAGAAGAGAGCTTCTACTTGGGGAATTCCGCTAGTGTCAGGAATATTCTCTGATAGCGAAGCGATTATTAAGGCGATAACGTCGCCTGTCACTACCTCCAAGCTTGTGAAGTAGCTCAAGGAAACCTTAAATATAATAGGCCTGAGAAATCAGATGTCTGGATACCTGGACACTGGACAAACCAGAGTAGAAGGAAGTGAAAAGGCGGATGAGCTAGCCGAGCTGGGCTCTAAATCTGTCGGCCACGGGTCAGAGCCGCTCATCATAAAACCGCAGTCCCTATGCGACAAGGCGTTAAATGATTGGACGAGGTCAGAGGCGAATAAACATTGGCCAATTACAGCGGAGGCTTGCACTCGAAGCAATTCTTCCCAGCGTCCAATGTAGATTGGGCCAAGGAACTGCTAAACATCGACCGGAATCGAATAAAAAGAGTGGTAGGAGCGATTACCGGGCAATGTGAACTGAACAATCACTTGGTGAAGATGGGAATCGTTAACGATCCCAAATGCACATGTGGCCTAAGTGAAGAAACAGAAGAGTGAAGAACGAAATATCCGAAATTCTCTCTCTTGAGGCACAGGGTCCTGGGTGGTCATGAGATTAGAACACTGGATGTGTCCTAGACAGGTTCCTGGCTGGAACGGGCAGGTTCGAGTGATTTACATGATGAACTGGGAAAGGAACAAAGGATCAGCAGATCTGTGTTTTGTGGAGTTAGGACCGAATGTCCAAAAAAAATATCCCCGTGGACAAAATATCCCCAGACAAAATAACCGGACATAATAACCACAATTTTTCCATTAAAAAAAAGGACAAAATGTCCCCAAACAAAATATCCCCTCAGACGAAATATCCACACTCAAAAAATTAAGAATATTTAATTTGAAGTGTACTTAGCGCCGCAGGCCTGAAATAAACAACGAAAAACAAAAAGGCGGGGTCGAGGGGCGGCAGCCCCCGAAAAGGGGGTCAAGGGGGGAATATCCCCTTGCGTGGTCTAAGAGGCGGAGCCCCTAGCAGGGTTTGTGGCAACGCCCCATTCACCTAAGGCCGCCTGCAAGGCGTACAAAAGCCTGCCGCAGGCGTGGGGGTGAGGGGGCAGAGCCTCCCTGCACACAATATAATATATAATTAATAAATATTCACCATTTCTGAGTAGACATTTCATATCTGCCCTACAACGCATAAAAAACTTAGCGACGTTATCAGATGAGAGATTTTCATATATTTTCTCTCACAAATTCTCCTCGCTAAATTTTTTATGTGTTGTACGGCAGATATGGGGATATTTTGTCCGTTTTTTGTGGGATATTTTGTCTTGGGACATTTTGTCCAGGGATATTTCGACTAGGGATATTTTGTCCAGGGATATTTTGACCGGATATAATCGGTTCTAGAGCCGTGTTTCATGGCCTTTGACATTACCTTGGGTAATTTCTGTGGATCTTGGAAATTCTTATAGTTATAAAAGAACGTAAAACATTGGACTGTTGGCTCATTTCTATGTTTGGATACGTTCGAGTATTTTTGCAACATCCATTCTGTTTGCCACATCTGATCTGATACATACGGGTTTTTGCTTATATAGAAAACATAAACTTTCGCCATTTTTGCATTTTAACTCTGGATTCGAACGATATCACCTGATGTTTTGTGTGAATAGCCACTATGTAATGCTGTTACTGTTCGCAAATTGTCGGAATACGCTTTTTAATATACCAAAAACGGGTCATAGCCTAAGCAAAGTGCCGGCTTTTCATCGTTTATGAGAAGCTTTCTTTGAATAATAGAATGAATCCCACAAAACATATTCATTACCATCTGAGATATCGAAATTGGTGAACAATTAACTTTTTCATACTTGTCCGTATCCATATGGCTTAGTGAAATTTAATGATAATAATAAAAATATACAATTACGATGATATTGACAAAGTCTCTAACGAACAATGAACATCTTGAAAATGTTCAATGAATCGAAAATTCAAATAATAAACACGTGAAATATGGTTCTCGCCACATCCAAAGCAGATAATAGAAATTAATCATCAACATTTACTTGTAAAAGTTTTTTTTCTCATTGCTCGGTTACGTAAGGGTATTTAACACTGCATGTTTAGCTCGTCGGATGTAGGTAAGAAATTATTGTCAAAATATCATTGATATAATTGGTTAGGTAATAATATATAAGTAGAAAAGCGATAGAGAAGTGCGTAATATTCGTGTGCGGTGATATATATCAGCGAAGTACGTTTCACACACCCGAAAAAAATTGCCAATATTACATTGTCTCCATTATTAAACAGTTTAACCCCATTCTTTCAAACCGATCAAAATTTACATGCGTGTCGTTGGATTAGAAAATGACAAAAAGGAAAAGTTGATTCTGAGAAGAAACCGTCGTGTGATGATTTTCTGTGTCGCACTTTCAAAGCTCATTAGCACAATATGGTTGTGAGATTGCAAATTTTTTGCGCTATAGTCCGAGCCGAAAGTCATATTCAACGTTTTATTTTCTCAATGTTCATTTATCATTTATCTTGAACTTGTAACATGTAGTTCGAGGTTGAATCAAATCAAGACGCAGTAATTGGTTTAATTAGATCTCATAAAGTAGGTAATTTCAACATTTGCAAGTTTTCTTTAATGAAAGAGTTGGGTTTTAATGAGCACTTTTGTATTTAAAGTAAAACGCAGAATTATGCAAATTCTGAGCTAATCATTTTTGCAAATGACACAACACGCATAGTGGGTGTTGGAATACATAATTTCTTCTCGTATTATGAATGAACCATATCTACGCTTTGGTTAGCTTTATTTGAATGTACAGCTTCGTGGGACCGCAAAACAAATGTTAATATTTGAAAATGCAAATAATTTTGTTAAAACAATATGCTTCCATCGAAAAATGATTACAAAATATCGAAATCAATTTGGGAAATCATTGGTCGAAAACCCATGGTATCATCAAATCAATTTCGTTATGTCATAAGCCGATTTCTCTGGTGGATTTTAATGTTAGTGTTTCCATTTAGGAAATTTTTGATGTCATTTGTTACATACGTAGAAGTCGTGTCGTATAAATTATTAGTTTGTAATTAAAGTTGACCCTTTCTTCATTTGGTTAGCGTTTTACAATCGTGATGTGGCTACAGCATCGCGATTTTGTAACAATTTAATGCTAGATGCTACACTATGACCTACGGGGAAGTGTTTGTGCTTCGATGTATTTCAACCTTTACACCAGTGATATGCCTACTACGCTATCAAGGAAATTTTCTTTCGCAGACGATTTGGGACTAACGACGCAAGTACGGGATTTCAAAACAAGCGAAAAAAATCTCGAACACGATTTACGAATGATAAAGGCATTCTATAAACAATGGTGCCTATGTCTGAATGACGGTAAAATTGAAAGTCACAATGTTCCATCCATTTAAATAAACGGATGGTCACTAGAGAGTTGAATGTTTTCATCGACGGCGCCCAAAATATCTGGGATTGTCATTGGATCGGACATTGTCATTTAAACCGGCGCTGGAACAAAGAGCTGAAAAATTGAAAGTACGTAACAATCTGATACAAAAGCTTGCCGGTTCAAATTGGGGTGCAAATGGAAGTGTGCTGAATACGCTTCACCGGTATGGTACTCGAGCTGTCACACAGACAAAATAGACGTACAGCTGAACGTAGCAAAGAGAGTTATAACGAGTGCTGTCGAATCGACTCCTATACCATGGCTGAATGTTCTCTCGAACATTGAACCACCACCGATTCGAAGAAAACTGGCGGCGCACAAAGAGTGGAAAAAATGCATAAATCATTCCCGGCTGTATGACCTTCTGAACCCGCCCCCACCAAGACTGGTTTCCCGATCACCGATATGGAAATACACTGAAATCCAAGATCCAAATTTTAGTGTTGACGAACAGTGGACGCAATACTGGAATGAGAGCCATGCATTTACAAACCGAGAACCACATCTCAAGGTAGAAAGCTTCAGTCTTTCCAAGCGAGAGTGAACGATGCTGAACCGGTTCAGATCAGGTCATGGCTGTTCTGGCGATCAAATGTATCGATGGCGTTATCGCAACTCCCCGTACTGTGATTGTGGAGATCAAATCGTCCAGACAATGGACCATATTTTGAGTGTATGCCCTCAACGGAAGTTCTCTGGCAACATTCGAAGCCTACATAGTTCGGACGCAGAAGCGATAAGGTAGTTGAGTGAGTTGGACATTGCAATTTGAAGTTGAGTGAAGAGGATTAGCAAATTTGTTTTCACGGCGAAAGCTCGTTCAGATAAATGTATATTCTTATGACGTAATAATACGATCAAAAAAAGTGACCTACAACCGCCGCAGAGTTGGTTTTATTCTAGTAAAAGTCAATGTTCGTTACTGTGCCAAACAAAAGAACCAATACCACAAAGGGAAGTGGGAGTTTACCGCTAGCCTACACCTGTGTTTTCTTTTGTTAATGGAAAACTTATTACTATACATGTTGACTAAACCAATTCTATAAAGCGTCTATATCAATGTCAAACATTACGAACTTGTACAGAAAAAATTCCTCATTCCTAATTCGACCTTTGCTATGTTCCCTCGAGATCCTACTTCTCGTCTACCTCAATTCACTACTTAGCGTCTTCATGTTCAACCTGGTAAAAACTTTAATTTCATTCATCCAATATTTTAGGTGCTTATTGACATAGTGTCGCCTTATCCTCGCCCTTATTTACCTGGCTAAAACATTATAGAAAGTAGCACCGTCTATGAGGTCCAAAACTCTACTTTGAATTGATGAATAGCTTTTAGTTTTTTGCGATTTTATTTGATAAAGTATTAAACATTGTAAGCGTTTGTTAATAGTCACTAATTACTGTAATTACATCAAATAAAAACGAGCCCAAATTTAAATAATTATCTTAATGCTTTGTGCTTTGCTGTCTGCTAGAAATTATGAAGTTCAATTCATTTTATTTTGTGGCTTTTCAGTAGTCAACCAAATAAAAGGCCCTTTCAATGAAATAATTTTTTACGAGAACATGTGGTTGGTGCACGTATGTAATCACTTAATATTTATGAAGCGAAACTAGTTAGTTAAGTTTGAAAAAATTCCATTGAGATCCGTGACATAATATTTGTAAACATAATTTATCTTTCTGGAGTGTTGAGATAAAATAAAAAATAAACTTTCTTTTGAAAGCCGCATTTGCCAATAGGCCTTACTACACGCGTGAAGTGAAGTTATGTGCATCATTTACGAGCAATAATTTTGTTTATTTTATGAAATTGGTTCTCTTTCCATAGACGATGGAATCAGCTACGTGCTGAACCACATCTAACAATGAAAATAATTAATGGCGCTACTGTTAGTCGGTGACGCACTTTATATCGAACCGTAATTAGCCATGGAAAATGAAGAGATGGCGACACCGTTTGTCGTCCCGTAATGTTACGATAAATTTTGTTATTTTAAGACATAGTACATTTCATCATACCCCAATACACACGAGATGTGTACGTACGCGCAGGCGAAGCCCAAACGAAAAGTACACATCGAGTGTGTATTGGGGTATTTAGAAAGATATTGTTCTGTAATAGTGAGAGTGTGTTGATTCACATTCCGCGGAAAGCAACTTTTCGTCCCAAGTGATGGGAAAATATTTTTCCTCGCAACCAATACACTCTTACAGAATTATTGCTTGTGGGGTGCTAAGTTATGCAAGTCTATTTCACATGTAGTATCGGCCTGGCCTAACATCTCTATCTCGTACATAAGAAAAACAAGAACAATAATATCGTATGGTATGTACTACAGAGTTATTAGAGGTGAGCGAGCGGACCTAATTTTCGTGCCCGGTCCGTGCCCGATATTATTTTTATAAAAAATGCCCGCCCGTCCGAAGCCCGAAATTTTTTTTATGCCCGCCTGAATTTTCTTATAGCTCTTTGTGCGCGCCCGAAATTTCTATAAGAGTTTCTTTAAATCACAAAATAGAGACAACTCTGCGGATTAGTTAAATCCTCTCTTCATATCATAGTACTGTAAAGCCAAACATAATTTTTTCATATGATAACAACACATCTACATTTGAGTGTTGGGATATATTACTCACCTCATATGAAGAGCTGATAGTGGTTTTACAAACTTAACAATTGATCTTTGAAATTGAATGCTCACTACTTACTTCTTCGTTTTTAGAAGAAATTATCAGAAGATGGAATATTTGAAAAAAAAAAAAATGTTGAAATTTTATCCATGAACTGAAATGGGAATTTGTTGGTTATTTGATTTGAGTAGAAAGTGTCCGACATTTTTTAGGCCCACCCAATGTCCGCCCAAAAAAATAGTGCCCGATGAGATGCCCGAAAAAACCTTGGCCCGCCCGTGCCCGCACCCGCCAGCATCAGGCATTAATTTCACACAAAGTTTACAATATTTATGCATCATTTTTTGCTTTTTCAAATGTACCCATAATATGAGGACGCAATTTTCAGAAGCCAGCCAAACTCACGAGCAACAAGCTCTGACGAGTGTAGAGCTTCACTAGTAAAATAACAGTTTTCAAAGCGTATTGCTCAAAGTAACACGAGTAAGTTGGCGAGCCGAAGTAATGAATCCGAAGTAATGAATTATGTAGCAGGTTCCAATGTTTAATGTTTTATTATCTATCCATCTGAAAGTTGAGCATTACGAAAGTTTTACTTACGACAAGAGTTTTACTTCAGTAATGAAGACAAGACTTTTGCTTCACAAAAATATGAAATTTGTACATTACAAAAATGTACCTCCCTAGTGAAAACAAAAGTTTTACAATAACCAGTGAAAACAAAAGTGTACTTCACTTGCGAAGGCAAGAGTTTCGCCTCACAAAATATATCCCAAAAAATCCCAACATGTAATGTCTGGTTTTCGTACGAGATCAACATGCATATAATGGTCAACTTTCGGATAGTAGATTACGTTTGCTGCAGTGAAAATAATTCATTATATTAGGGATCAATTTTGTGATGTGAGCGGAACTCACGAGTGAGTTTCCGAGTTCACAAAATTGATCTCGAATTAGTGAATTATTTTCACAGTATGGAACGTATGCTATTTTATTCGCTGTTCCATATGGAAAGAAGTTGTCAATACAAGTATATTTACCCACCATCAAACAAAAAACCCCAACAACACAATTAAAATTTGATTTCTTCTCGAATTTGTTTGAAGAATAGATTAAAACGAAAGTACACATGTTGACTGACATATTTTCGATCACCTGCTCACATCATTCGAAAATTCGACGGTTTCAATCGTTTCGACTATAATGTTGATACTTAGTTTCAGGTATAAATACAAGGGTTTGTTCTGTAAACAAGTCACTCTCTAATAAACGTTCAAAGTGTTTTATTGGGAGTCCGGATTGGAATCCGTGAAATTCCAATAGGATATGGGCCGAGACACATTGAAACTGTGGTAATTAATCTATAACGCTAGTCTGTGACTAGAGGGGGTGTCAATAACACTCGCTGTAGGATTGAATTGTAGTGTGTGTTCTGTGGATGAAGAGAGGTATTGTGCCGATGGTTGCTTAATGCCAATGGTGGTTGCTGATGATAAAGGTCGCAACAAATGTATTTTCATTGGTGGCAACAGCAAAGAGCTGAGTGGCCAGTCAAAGCGAAAACTAGGTGAGCAGTCCAATCTCACAGGGAACTGAGTTGCCAGTCAATGCGAAACTGGGTGAGCAGTCTAATCTCACAAAGAACTGGGTAGCCAGTCAATACGAAACTGGGTGAGCAGTCCAATCTTCCAAAGAACTGCGTGGCCAGCCACTACGATACTGGGTGAGCAGTCCAGTCTCGCAACGAGGCCTGAGGTGGCCCACAACGATACTGAGTGAGCAGTCAAATCTCACAACGAGGCCTGAGGTGGCCCACTACACTAAGTGAGCAGCAAATCTCACAAAGAGGTCAGAGTGACCCGAAGTCAAGAAAAAGAAGAACCTTGCAGTCTTTGATGGTCGTCTTAAGTCAAGTCGATGGTTGGTTGAGTCGATGGTCAAGTAATGTCGATGGACAAGTAAAGTGAAGTCTATGGTTAAGCGAAATCGATGGTCAAATGAAGTAGATGGTCAAGTGAAAGTCGAATGTCTTTTCAATCAGTCAATGTTTGCATTTTTCGCGATGGTCAATTATCTTTCAATGGTCAAATTGGTCGATGATCAAGAGAAGTCGATGGTCAAGAGAAATCGATGGCCAAGAGAAGTCGATTGTCGAGAGAAGCCGATTGTCAAGAGAAGTCGATTGTCAAGAGAAGTTTATGGTCAAGTGATAAAGTCCTGGCTAATTAATTACTCGCTAAGGCTAGGTTTTCAGAAGTGGGTGTCTGAATGTCCATCATTGTAGCCTGATGCTCAGGTTTTGTTCAATATACATTAATGAACCTTTTGACGCAATGAGTGACTTATGGAATTCATGATTTTAATTATCAACTTAGATAACACCACCACGTGTATTGATTAGACGTTATTTATTTATTTTTCGCTATTCTAACTTCAATATTTCATAAGTTTTTTATTGTTTAACTTTTCGATGGTGTAATGGATGCTCTTTCAAGTGTGTAATTAAATATATTTTACACTTAAGGTGCTTTTGGTTATATGATTGAGAAGATGTTTAGTTTTTATTGTTAAATTATGTAGTTCTACTTAAAAATATTACGATTCAAGTGTAATAAAAACCTAACAATTTTTTAATGAAAACGATTTTCACACGCAAACGTTTCGGTTTTACATAACGTACAGAAACAGTAATTTATTTATTAAAAGTAATTCAATTTATAGATAGGATCTAATAAACCGAATACAAATGTATAATGTCACAATTACCATAAAAACAAACGATTTCGGCTTCCTCTCGAAGACGAGGTGTTTCTACCATCACCCATCTATTAGGCGTTTATTTAGCGAAAAAGATAATAAATTTCCGACATCGAACCGTAATGAAATTCAATTTACATACATTGCATACACCACAATAAAAAACGGTTTTGTGTTTTACGAATGGACTGAACCATACGAAACTATGTCTGTAGGTAGATGACATTCCAAATAGCTTACTTTCGATTTCAAAAATTTATCGAATCTGAATTAAAGAAACATATTTTAGGCGTGATTTAACAAAGAAAAAAACTCTGTGACAAATAGACATTTTTGATTTTCGGTCATTAAAAGAAATTGGAAGACAGTTTTGTATCTCAAGGCCATCGTCTCGTCACAGACAAGAGAGTTAATGCGTGCAAATTAAGTTGAATGTTTTTGTTTACGTAAGAAGATTATTGTATAATTGATAATAGAAATTGTGACTGAAAACAGTATTATAATTAAAGGAATTGATTACTCACCGACCGACGTACATCAATTAATTTTAAAATGGTGAAGAAACTTAAAGCGAGTCGATCTGGTTTTTCTTGGGAATGAGACGTAATTTTCATCCCTCAAGCCTAAGACTGCGCTTTATTACTGAACGTAGTGAGAGAATCATTATCATACGGACATATGTGGCTGGAATTGCGTCCAGTTTCGCTAGTCATTTTCCTTTTTATTTTGGCAGATAGAGCCGAAAGCGAGGGAAAATAACAATCTCCAAGCCAGAAAGTACTTTTTTAGCTGTGACTTAAAAGTTAGTGCCCGTAAAGGTTATTTTAAAGTTTTTTCCCTAGTGACTGTTCGTTAAATTAAGTGGTCATTTGAAAGCAATGTCAAAACTATCATACAAAACAAGAGTTTGACAGTGACTGCAATAAACTCAGTTTTATTTGGTAAGAATGCCCTCATAACAGTCAATAGTAGACAAGGACGAGAGTGAGTTGCCGCATTTGAGAAGGGGATCACAAAAAAAGCTCTTCACATACGAGATATGTACGTACACCGAAGAGCGCAGCTCGAGGGAAGTACACATCAAGTATATATGTGCTTATTTTAAAGAATTTTTGAGTGTAATAGAAGAGAGTGTGTTGGTATGCATACGGTGGAAAAATTCCTTTGACGGAAGTACACCAACACACTCTCGCCGTATACAGTAAAATAGGTGCTATGACAAATCTCCCAACCGTAATTCGTACACTTTATTTTCGTACAATTTGTTTCGCACACCTTATTTTCGTACACTTCAACTTCGTACACTTCAACTTCGTACACTTCAATTTCGTACACTCTAATTTCGTGCACTTCCTATTTCGTACACTTCCTATTTTGTACGCTTCAATTTCACACACTTCAATTTCACACACTCCAATTTTGTACACTTCCTATTTTGTACACTTTAAATTCGTACACTCCAGTTTGGTACACTTTAGTTTTGTACAATTACTTTTCCTTAGCTTCTTTAGCCAGCCAGCTAGTTTTTGTGACATTTCGTAAAAGGGAAAATTATTTAGCTTCGTTAGCGGCCTAGTTTTTGTATCACTTAGTAAAAGGAAAAGTTCCCTAGCTTCGTTAGCAACCTAGTTTTTGTGGCGTTTCATTAAAGCGCTAATTCTCGTCCCTTTTTTTACGAAATAAGAAAGTGTACGAAATTGAAGTGTACGAAATTAAAGTGTACAAAACAGGAAAATGTACGAAATTAAAGTGTACGAAATTGGAGTGTACAAAATTGAAGTGTACGAAAATGGAAAGTGTACGAAATCGAAGTGTGCGAAATTGGGGTGTACGAAGTCAAAGTGTACAAAATAGCAAGTGTACGAAATAGGAAGTGTACGAAATCGGAGTATCCGAAATTAAATTGGACGAAATAGGAAGTGTACGAAATTGTAGTGTGCGAAGTTGAACTGAAAGGTGTACAAAATAGGACTCAACTATATTTGAGGCAGTGTACGAAAAAAAGTTGGGAGATTTGTCGGGTCACCAGTAAAATACTTTTCGCGTTACGCCCTTTAGAGTCTAAATGAAGGTGGGAGTTCTCATGTTATTCCTAATTTTGGACTATAAAGTTCAAAGATTAATCGAATACCAAAAGGCCTTATCTATACCCTTAACCCTTTCCACATCAACGCAAAATAACACATAACAAACCAAACATCTAACTAACCATTCAAATTAAAACTAACACAAGTTTTCATTCATCTCCAATTATCTAATAAATCGCCTCACCTTACACCTCTACAAATTTCCGATATTGAATATCAAAATTTCTTTCAAAATTGTATGGATATTTATATACGATGTTATTATACAAGAGACCCATAAAAATGCCAAAGTCTCAAATTATTATAAACTAAGTGACTAGAGTGGTGCCCGTAAAAAATCAACAATGAGTAGATGAAAAATCAGATTCTGCAATGTTTAGCGCCTGAACATTAAATATTTAATAAATTTACTGTGATGGTCTGTAGTTAAGTGTGAGATGTGGCGATGATTGATGGTGAAAAGAATTGTTATTTACGCTGAGAAAAAAATTATCTCAATAAATGGAATAAATTTTTATTGAGATCTTTACGTTGCTATGTATGGAAATCGAATAATCGATAATTGCACCCGTAACTGAATTGTTGATTTTTTAAATATAGCAATTGGAATCTAATTGAAATTTATGAAGTACTAGACGCCATTAGTATTTCGCAAATTTGATTACGTTTAGTTCTAGATCTCTAGGTCATAGCTTATGTCAAATCATACGAATTTTCATAAAGTGCATAAGCTGAAAAGAATACAGTTTTTCGTCGCTTCACTTGGATGAATTTCGTCATGAAATTTTGTATACTTTGACATAAGCCGTTACCGCACGTAGATTTCAAATTCTTTCCTTTACTTAACAAAGTTACTTTAGAAAGAAACCCTTTCACCAGAACTCACCTGTACTTCCAATCCAATTTGCTTTTATGCAAATACAGCGACAAAATTGGTACATCCGATATTTCCGTTTCATGTCCTCCTGCTTCTAACAGTAACACTTTCCAATTACTTATTTCCGTTAGTCTATTCGCCAAAACGGAGCCCGCTGAACCACCACCAACAATAATAAAGTCATACTCTCTGTCCACATGTTGAACATTAAATGGTCGATTTTCCGGATCGAATAAATCATAATTATAGTAAGCTAACGATGCTATTAAAACGGGTAAAATGGCAATCTTTCCAATTCCTATTATTGCTGTTGCTGTTTTTATAGCTGCTGCTATTGTTCCAGCTATACTGGCTATTGAACCAACTAAAGGTACGACTTTGAGTGCTCCACCGACAGCGACAGGTACTATTTTTGCAGCTCCTGCCACTACTGGAACAATTTTTGACGCACCTGCAATTCCGTTTCAGAAATTTAATTGCAGTCATTTCGACTGTTATTGTTATTCTCAATGCTTCAGATTCAACGCTAAAAAAGGTAAAGTGACCATCCTTTGTCTTAATTTCGTACAAAAACAGTCAACTTAGACCTTATGTATTTATTGGTACCGTCCAACGAAAAAAATGAGAGGAAAAATTTTTTTTCTCAGAAAAAGTACTACTATACCTTGACAGTTTTGATTGAGGGGCAGATAAACGTAGAAAATCCTTTTGCACTCAAAAGCAAATCAATTTTTAAAAAAATCCTCAAATTTATTGAAAATTCTCAAAAAGAGTGTATGGCTGAATAATAAAGAGCAAAATATTAACTTTGATGTATATTTGATGTTCTTTGGATGTATTTTTGCTGAATTTTTTTTGTGAAGTATTTTTGATGTATGAGTAATGTATTAGTGGTGTATTGTTGTTTGTTTTGATGTCGTATACATGCACATAACTTATACAACACAAATAGTACATCACTAGTACTTCACTAATACACCACCAGTACATCGATACATCATAAATTTGTACTAGTGATGTATTAGTAGTGTTGCACAAGTTATGTGATAGAATTTTTTACGTCACACATGCAGTTCAAACATAACGAAGACATCAAACATACGACACCATAAAACAACAAAAACACATCACTAATACAACCTTTAAAACACTCATACATAAAAAATACATCGAGAATACATCGAATATACATCAAAGTTTTTAAATCAAATCATGACCAAAATGAGAATTGTCAATGAAAAGTTTGATGTAAATTTGATGTATATTCGATGTATTCTAAATGTATTTTTGTTGTATGAGCGTTGTAAAGGCTGTATATGTGATGTGTTTTTGTTGTTTTGGTGTCGTATGCTTGTTGTATTCATGATTTATGAATTGCATGTCTGATTTTAAAAATTATACTACCAAATTCTCATCACTTGTACAACACTTACACATAGCCAGTACTACATCAGTACATAACTAATGCAACACTAGTACAAATTTATCATGTATTGATGTACTGGTGATGTATTAGTGATGTAATAGTGATGTAATGGTGATGTGCTGATGTTGCATTGGTGATGTACTAGTGTTGAACAAGTTTACGACACCAAAACAACAACAACACATCACTAATACGACCTTTACAACACTCATACATCAAAAATACATCGAAAATATATCAAAAATACAACAAAAATACGTCGAAAATACATCAAATATAGTATTTTTCCCTTTATTATACCGCCATACACTCCTAAAAAAATCCTTTGAATTCCAAGCAAATCAAAGAAAATCCTTAAACATCACTAAAAATCGTAAAAAAATGCTTGAAAATCCGCAGAAATCGACAAAGAAAATCCTTGAAAATCAATGAAAACGATAGAAAATCATTGGAAATCAAAAAAAAAAATTTTTTGCACTCAAAATACACGTATATCTGCCCCTCGGTTTTCATAACTTTAAGAGAGAACGGGTAATTAAAACTGCACAGAGGCAGTCATCAACCGCGAGAAGGCGGTGTAAAACATAGACATAGTTAAAGCGAGAGTGATCATATCATGAAATGCAGTAGCGTCGCCACATGGGTCTCATGATATGACTGCTGCAGGATCTCAAAATTCAACTTAATTTTGCACGAAATTAGTCGTCACTCCACCTTTCTTAGTCTGACTTTCAAGAAGGTATTGTTCGAAAACGTGTCCTAACCTGTTATAGCAGCTGGAACTAACTTTGCAGCACCACTGGCTGCAGCTATTAATCCTATTGCCATTACTATGGAACTAACGAAATTAATTTACTTATCGACTATGCTTTGTCTCGTTACTTCTTCTTATTCCTCTTTATCAATTGACCGTTTCCAATTTACAATTATTTTATCACAGCACTATGCATCGTACTATCAATATCTCAAAAGTGTTTTAAATCTTCCTATTAATTCCAATAAAATAGACGAATCAAGACTTATTTCACGGATTTGCAAATTGAATTTTATTTGTTGAAGAAACACACAGTAGCATTTATCCATTGCGTTTATGTAAATATTAGGCGTGCAGATTGCGATTTTGTCATATTTATCGTCACGTCTATCGTAAGTTAATTAATTTAAGGTGATTCATCAATTTTTAGCACGCGTATGTGGTTTGTCATTCCGTGAACTTAAACGAAAAAAATCTAAAAAAAAATTTCATGCGCTAAATAACATCCGACGACAAAAACGATCACTGTGTATCGACAGAGACGGCGTGCAACATTACAAAATAGATAAAGCGTACAGCGACAATATTAAGCAAACGATTCGGTTTAAAGCTGCTGCACAGTTTCGTTGATCATGAAAGACTGACTGTAAGACATTTAGTTAATGAAAAACAACTTTCACCAAATTGATCTTCGTGCACACTCCAGTCAGACCAAATTACTCGATTGTTTCATTCCTTCCTGCATACCACAATGCTGCTTCGGTTCGCAGGTTCGAGCGAATAAACTCTATGTCTAACCAACCGTCTCAGAAGATTGTCTGCAAAATGTATTTTTTTACGTTAATTTGTTTATATGTGTGGCATTACTAGGTAAATAAAATGTGCTGTTATGGTTTACGATCATTGGCGAATATATGTTTGTGGTGTGTTATGAAAATGGTTTTAATCTGATTGTAATGATGTAATTGAAGGAAAAAAGTTGTATGCATAATTTTGAATATGTTCGGTGTTGAGAGTGCATGGTGCAATTGCATTCATCTGTTGTAATATTTGTGTCAATGACAAATTCGAATATCATCATTACAAGACGGAGAGTATTCTCAGGCCGTTCTAAGAGTGGGTTAATAGTACATCTCTTCTCCCTCGTCACTGTGTTATTGGTATAGATACAACGATTTTTTACACGTGACTTCGTAGACCCTTCCTTCTCTTGAGTTAAGCTAGTTCGAATGTACATCGATGATTAAATCTGAAGAAACATCTTGTAAAAATTCACCCCCCCCCCCCCTTTAGAATGACAAAACAGAAAAACTAATTGGAATTCTGCATCCTAAAGATTCCAATTGAGAAAGTCTAATCTCTTACCACTTTCGTACACTTACGGAAATATATTTTTGCATCAAATAGAATTTTGTACTTCTGCGCAGGTTTTTGCAGTGTTAAAAAGCTGCGCAGAAGTACAAAATTCTATTTGATGCAAAAATATATTTCCGTAAGTGTAACACAAGTTTTTGTTTTACATTTCCCTGCTGAAGGCAAAACTCATATTTTTCTCAAAACCGCGCGGAAGTTTGTTTTTAAACGGTCAACATCTAATTCACTTTAGTGAAGGAAGTTAAATCTGAAATTATCCAAGCAACACCGAGTAAAAATAATTGTTTTCAAATAAATTGAATGTAATTCACTCACAATTTATTTTATTTAACTCTGCGGTAAACGCTGTCGTAAACAGCTATCGACTGTGCGACTAATTGCAAGCAAGTTATGAGCATTTTAAAGTCAACGTATAAGTTTCGTAAGACTTACCCATAGCTTGACAGTTTCCAATCCTCAAAAACTGTGTCATTAGCTTCAAATAATGTTGGACTTTATAATTGCTAATTGAACTTTATTAGACATTTCGATGGAGATCTGCAAATTGCAATAACTTCATGATGAAATACCCACCTCCACGCAGCGCTATGGAGCCTTTTGACTAAGAAGCGAAAGTAAGCAAGCCCGTGCGCTGGTATGCCGCTAACAAAATTTTTACCGTTGTGGCGCTGTAGTCGAAAAACTTTTAATAACTTTTACATACGCGAGATGCGAGATAGTGTAAAAGGCTAGTTGCTAGAGAATCCGATTCTGAACACTTTTCTAGAACACACTATAGCTAAATTTCGTACCGTTGCGGCGCTGTGGTCGCTTTTTAGTATAAATTCGGACATAATCTCAAATATCTGAAAATCTGTTATAGATAGATAATTTTGTTCCAAGGCAAAGTGAAAGACAAATCGTGGACTAGTAATATTGTGAAATTAAATTTGTCAACATTGCTTTTTTGGTCCGTTAGAGAAGAGCTCTGGATCATATGTAGATGACATTGCATTGCTGAGTCAGTCTTGTGCGAAATTCCACAGAGTAAGCTTCTCAATAAATACTTTTATCGTTTGTTACGCAAACATTGTCGTTTCATTATTCACGGAAACGATCATAAATCTCACAAATATGTAGAACATTAAAATGTTGAAAGTTCCACCAGTTTGTTACTAGTTGAACAAATTTAAAAGACCTTTGCGCGACCTTAAAATAAACTTTTTTTCACAAAAAATTTTTCCGAAGATCCAACCTAATTTTAGTAAAGTATCTAAACTTTAACAAACATATTTTGACTCTTACAAAAAATTTTTTTGGAAGACCCTAATATGGCATACTACACAATACTTAAATGAGGTTGGTAAGACATTCGTCTTTCATCACGTATAAAATACGTCGGCGGGAAAAATATTTGTGCATGTAGGCCGCAGATTAATAGTCGTATGGTTGTTAGACAAAGTGACAGGTTTGATTTCTCCCCATACATAACCTCAAAAAAATATATTTTCCATATTTTCGTCAGAAACTTGTCGAAATCAGTTGCAAACGTTAAAGTAATTCATAATAAGTCGAAACGACCCTAGTCCGACGAAAAAAAGATGAAAAAAGACGTTTTAAGAATTCTTAGATT
>WJQU01002959.1:0-44482 GCA_029228625.1 Pseudolycoriella hygida
GTTTTGTCTGGAGCCAAAAATTGACCAGTGCAGAGCCACTTGAGGTGAGTGGGGAACAAAAAAACTCCGCATGATGTTTCTTATCTTAGTCCCTGGAATTCAAACGGCTCAACCGATCACCCTAAACATTTTTCCTTTGAAAGGTACATATTGTCCCATGATTCAGATGAGCAAAATCGGAAAAGTAGTTTCCGAGATATGGTCGAAGAAGTGTCCAAAAAAGTCGATTTTTTTGGCAATAATCTCAGCAATATTACGCAGAAATAGTTCATTTTGGTGTCAATTGAAAGCACTTGAACAGAAAAAGTTTTTGTGGAAATCGGCTAAGTGGTCTGGACACTGGGAGCAGTGGAATGGACGAAGTTGAGTTTCTTGGCCATATACGAAAGCAGATGGTTTTTCATCTATGCAATACGGAGATTTACTTGTCAAAGGCGAAGTTGCAGAGAACAAGATTTTGGAGAAAATGTTTCTCAGGGTTTTAGAGAAAAAGGGCCCAATCCAGGGATACGACCACTTCAACAATTGGGCGGGAAGACTAATATCTGTAAAACTTTGAGAGTTAGAAAGTTGCTTCCAAAGACAAAGTTGTATAGAATAAATTTTTAGAGAACGCGTATTTAAGGGTTTTAGGGAAAAATGGCACAATCCTGTGATATGAGCATTTATAGAATTTGCGCGGGATGACCCATATCTCTAGAACTATGAAAGTGAAAAGGTTGCTTTCGAAGGCAATGTTGTAAAGAATAAAATTTTAGGGAACGCGTATCTCAGAGTTTTTTGGAAAAATTACCCAATTCTGGAAAATCACCACTTCTAGGATTGGACAGGATGACCCATATCTCAAGAACTATGAGAGTTAGAAAATTGCTTCCAAAGCCAAAGTTGTAGAGAATAAAATTTTAGAGAACATGTGTTTCACGGCTTCAAGGCAAAATTACCCAATCCTTGGAATTTAGCCAGTTCGATAATCGGGAGGGATCACCGATATCTCTAGAACAATGGTAGTGGGACAGACGTTAATTCCAATTGATCGATTGGATCGATTCAATTGACCGAATTGATCAAGTATTTGTCTGAATTGATTAAGGCCCATAACTTGTATGCTAAAATACCTTTAGGCGCTCAAATATTATATTTTCGCTGATATCAGTGGACAAAGACGCAGTTTCAAAAGAGTAAGTCAGCATTTCACTTCCTAAAAATGTTGCCTTTTAATAGCAACTAAACTTATTTTTTGGGATCCTACCTACTCTGAGAACGGCGAAAAAATCGTAAAAATTTGCACAAAAACTCGTCGTTCTGAGACAAGGTTCAATCCCAAAAAATAAGTTTAGTTGCTTTTAAAAGGCAACATATTTAGGAAGGGAAATGCTGACTTACTTTTTTGAAACTGCATCTTTGTCCACGAATATCAGCGAAAATATAATATTTGAGCGCCTAAATGTAGACTATATTTTAGCACACAAGTTATGGGCCTTAAATGTTTGATCGAACTATTCTAGATCAGTTAGTATCAATTATAGGGTCGATTCGATCAAACAGGAGGTAAAATTACAGGGTAATTGATACTCTAATTCTCTATTGCCTCAATTGACTTAAGGGGAAATAAAAGGAATTCTAATTGAGTGCGACATAATTGAGAATTAAACTTTAGAGAATGTGATATGTCATTTGACGTACTTCGTAAGTGCCTCTAACCTTACCTTGGATAATTTCTGTGGATCTTCGAACATTGAAATTGTTGGCTCATTTTTATTTAGACACAGTCGAGTCTTTTTGCAACGCCTGTCCTTTTTTGATTTTTTGTGAGTTTTTCGACGAACGTTGAGATCCAAAAAGTAACTAATATTGACAATAAACAAAATTGAAACTCTCTTGAGATTTCATGTGAGACTTTTCGAGATATATTGAGAATTTGCGTCAGATCTTTCGTGAGAAATTGAGACCCTTTTAAGATTTGGGTTCAATTTCACTTCACTTTCATGCAATTAGCGAATTCGCTCTTAAAATATAATTAAGGAATGACCTTTCAGGAAACGCGTTTTTAAATGAAAAATTTGAGGGGAAATTAAGGCGAACATTTTTGTCCAAAGAGCTTTGGGTCCGCGCATCGGCTTAGAGCTATAAGACGGTCCTATAGTCGGCCGTTTACGTAAAAGTTCTGAAATGTTTTACATTGAAGGAAAGATATACGCCCGTTGCTTAGATCGCAGGCAAAGGATAAGCTGCGGTTGGATAATGAGTCATTACCGTCTCGTTCACAACCAATTTTTTGGATTTTCCGGGCGCAAGCATGAAAAATTTTGTACTGTCTTCCTGGCATGGAGGGCATGGAGGACGATAGTTCACCATTCTGGGGTTGTGACATAAAGACCTCACACCGGAGGGTAATAATGGTCTATAAAGTTTGATGATGATGATGATGATGTCTTCCTGGGGAAATTTGTTGTTTCTACGAGTGGGATACCTTCCTCGCCGTCGGCTCGAAATACAAACTTCCCACACGTCTTAATAACAAATTCCCCAGGAAGACAGTAAATAAGTATTCCCACGTTAAAGATTTTCTCTATTCGTGGCTGTATCGGTTCAAATTAGAAAAGTTAGTATAATGAGAGGATAACTATTGTCTGCAGAACAGGTATACCATGGCCAATGTTTTAGGTGTTATAGAGGCCATGAGAATCATTTCTGGCCGAAGAAGTGGGTTCATCCTAATTAGAAGCTATAGAATTTCTTTAACAGAACCACTTGTTGCACTACGTTCAAATATTACCAAACATCGAAACTCAGTTAGTGAGCAATGAACTCTTAATCAATCATTAAACACATATCATCTTCAATGACAAATGAAAATGTGTCAATTATTTGAATTGACTATGGCAAAGTTTACAAACTATGCAATCTGTTCGATAACAGGTTGTATGCTTGGTGTCAATAACTTCTGCTTTTCCGCAAATTATTTTACGTGTTCATTTTTCAGTAACGCTATCACTTAACCGACAGCCGCTACTATCCATTACTGAGTATTCATCCGTTTTCATATAATTACAGAAAAATCTCCACATACTTTTTCACAAAAATGTTAGCCTTCAATTATGGACTTATTCAAAATTACATTCATTGGAATCATTCAGTCAAAAATACACAAATTCTATTTCACAATTTGCATTCAGATTCATCATCATGACTTATGTACAATACACCGGAAAAACTTCCGTTGATTAGATTCGCTGATTTTGTTACGCATTGTAAATTTTTCAGATTTTTCAAATTACTTTTTTTTGACGAAGTATAAAAATGGAAAATGAGTTAAAATTACTGACCAATTGATATCTTACATCTGGGAATTGGTCGTTAGACAAGTTCACATAATGAAGCCAATAAACTACTTCTATTTTATAATTTATTACAAAAATGATTCGATAGCCTGGGAATATTCACAAATGTACGAAATCGTCTACCGACTCGGCGGTCAGTGACACAATTTTTCCATATTTCGGTACATGTTCGTAGTGCGTATGATATTCTACCGTATGATTTGACTTCAAACCTTTCCCTACAATGTGGTACTTCTTTGGTGCGAGAATATTTTGGTGTTTCAACACTAACAAAGTCTGTTTTTAAAGAATATTCAGATAATAATGGTATCTGAAAACAATCATGACTTATGCTCATCAAGCCAGCAATGATAGTGCCTATTGTCCACTAATGTATTCAGTACACTATCATTTCCGACAGTGCCACTCAATATGCGTGTTTCTTAATACTAACAACGACCGCTCTCGCTCGGCTTAAGATGGAACTAGCTATATTTTTATATTTTCGATCATGAATGTAAGTTTGTTGACTGATAGATAAACCGAAAAGACATCTCATTCAGTGATTCCATTTTCATTAATTTGTCCGTTTAAAGCCTCAATATGATGGTAGATTGTGGTGTGCATTACTTTTCCTCAGGTATTAGTAGCCGCCGATCGGTGGAGTCATCCGCTTATTTTCATGGCTGAATAAGGTTTGAACACAATGAAATCTGCTCACCTTAAGTCGAAATTATGAGTCACGTTAAAGGCTTCTTCTACGCAGTTTTTGTTGAAATTTAATTGTTAGGTACGAGTCTTAAGACGAGAAAGAGTTTTTGCAATTATTGTTTGCTGAGTGCAAAGGCTAGAGCTTTTCGACGAACACTGCTCATCGTTCTTGCACAAGCCCTTCAGAGACTTTCATTGCAAAATTACTACACTTCATTCGACAGTTCTTTCTGCGGTATTTTGAATTTTTTATGTTTAAACTAATAAATAACATTGTGTCTGTCGAGCGACGTGAAAAACTCACGACGACGAATCAGTTTAAAGTCAGTTTGCAATAATTTGCGTAGTCATTTAGAAGACAGTCTAATCTTGTTGCGAACGAATCATGCGATCCACTGGAATGCTATTCAGCAGATTATAATAGATTCGCATTTCCGTCCAAAGCTGTTTCGCCTTTAAGTTCATCCACCGTGACCGTCGTCTCACCTTCTGCAGGTCTGATTGAGACTTGAGTGGACTTTTTTCAGAACATCTCCAATTCGAAAGTCTTCGATTTGTCCCAGGTAGAAGCAAAAAGCTTTTTTTTCTTGAAAGCATCCAGCGATCTCATTTCTCACCACTCTCTGGTTCCCAATCTATTGCTACACATTCATTAAATATTTTTGGTACCAAGTTGACCGTCGCATGTATAAAAATTTGTACTTTTTTGAAAACCTTGATGGCTCAATAATACATTTTGTGCAAAATCGTTTTTCTTCTTGCCACTTTGGAGGACGAAGTCATTTCAAAAACTGATTCTGCAAATAATTTTTGGGCTTCCGATTGAAATTTATGTTTTAAGATTATATTTCAGTTTATGGGTGCTTTCTTGCATCGTCAGTTCTGGAGTTGCAGCCATATGAACGTGACCAGATTTCGTCGTGTTCAACCTTTACATATCAATAAAGAACTAAAGTACCCCTCTGTCGTCGGTGGGGCCATCCATTTTTTTCCAAGTTGAATATGATTGAACACACAACTGAAGCCACAACCAATCCAAATGAGTTCAATGTTAATCATATGTTAGCTATACTACTTCCAAGAATATCGGTTGCTCTACAACAAAAAAAATGAATTCATGAAAACGGGAATAGGCGTCTTGAAATACAAATGCTTCTATAATATCAAGTAAAAAACCTTATGCTCACGTGCGGCGAAAAAGAAAACACTTTTTCATATAATACAAAATTATTACACGTGAGTCTCAAGATATGGTATATTGCATAGACGTGTATATAAGCGGTATATACGCACGAGGAGCGAAGTTCTGATTGCTAGTATAACTGCTTTTACTTATACACGTCTATTCAGTGCGATGCTTTAATGCATAAGCAGGAGGTGGTTAGTCTAACCGTTCACGTTTTTAAATGTGTTGGTTTAACTGACTTATATACGGTCCTAACCAAAAAAGACAATGTCCGTTTGGGGCCATAAACTTAGCTAGGGAACTACAAACGGGTTTCTGCTTCCGATTTTTCTTAATCTTTTTTTGTTTTAGAGGTAATCGAGAGCCTAACAGTATTCAAGAAAAATTTGGAGCCAAGTCTGTGTTGAGGGCCCTAGGTGGGGACGAAAGAGGAGATCAATAGTTATTTACGCAACAAGGGAGCAGGCCGAAAGGGTTTTGCCGTGTTGCGTATTAAGTTTTTCATGCTTGTTACCGGGGAAGTAAGTTGCAAAATGTAAGCCCAAGAGAACCCGAAAACTTTCGTCCCGTGGGATTACATTTTTCTTTTCGTCCCTGCTAGCAAGCATGAAAATGAAATGAAATGTCTCTGAAAAAAATTGTCCTCAATTAGTCGTTTGAAAAACTAGAAAAGAAAGCTGTGTATCAGCCACTGGATTCGATCGCCTAGTATTTGGGATGTTTTTCAATAACAGGTGCTTTATCAACTATTTCCAGTAGAAAATTATGCATTTCTGTTAGGACAAATTGAGGACATAGGGCGAAGAGGAGTTGGTCGCTCAAAAATTAGATGAATTAATGGTGTCGAACAAGATCTTCGGACGCTCGGAGTAAGGAATTGGAAAAACACGGCAAAGAGTAGGCAGCGTTGACTCAGAATACTCGAGCAGACCATGGTCCAAAAGTGGCTGACACCGGTTTTCATGGCAACTGAACCTGATGAGGTCGATTGCTGGAAATGCTGAATTATTCTTTTTCAAATCGAGGATTCAACTTTTGTCGCAGGCTGTGCTTCTTGTGGGTTTTATTATTAAAAATTGAATTTATCGACCGATAATATGTAATGTGAATTACCGATAATTTACCGGTAAATTTACTCAAAAATTTCGGTACTACCGTTTACCGGTTTTTAGAAAAGGTGCAGTAATTGCATTCTCTATACGTAATTTATGAACGGCCAGTTAGGGTCATTATTAAGGAGAACTTCTGGGGAATCACGTTCGAAGGGTTTCCTATTACAGGAGATTTCAGTTGCAATTCTGGCAACATTAGGGAAAAGTGGAGTAGATGAATTTTCTTTATTGCAATTTGTTGTTGAAAAGATCGTTTTTTTTTCCATTGTGAGCAGTCTTTTTTTCGCTTGAATAAACATTTGAACTTCAAAAAAATTGTGCCCCTAAAAGGATAAATTGAGGGCATTTTTTTGAGGTATTCGCTCCTCCGTAAGTCATCAGGAAAACTCTTTTTGAAAAATCACCCTCTGTTCTAATTTAGTACACGCAAATTCCCAAGACATAGGTACGACGAATTCTAATTTCTACAGGACATATTGAGGACGATTGTTTTAGATGATGAAAATAAAATTTCCAGAAAACTTTGTTCTTTTGTTATTTCAACAAAAAGTTAAAAATTTTTGAACAATTGTTGAAGAGAAAAATTTTATTTGTTCGCAGGAAATCATGAGAAAGAAAACGACATCAACATAAACTCAAAGTTGGACTTAGTAATAAAATCAGCAATATGCGTAAAAAACAAAAACAATTATCCAGCATATCGCAGGGACTTATACTTTTGACTTTAGTAAATATTGTAGCTGTTTTAGGTTCGTGAAGAGTTTTATGAAAAGCTCGAATTATATGAATATAGCTAATGAAATTTTAAGGTCAAACCACATGTAACAACGGTCTGGGGCGTGTTCTGTATGAACGATTACCAAATCAACAATTGCAGGGGTTTGATGATGACGTTGTGCGTGACACAGCCCCACCATTTCGAGTCCTAGAAAAGTGCCAAGACTTATGTCTACGCGACAGGACTGCATCCAATAACTTAGTTAGAGCTTGCACTAGTTTTGATTTTCAACCCGGTAGCCGTATAGCGTCTTTCAGTGGCAGTGCGGATTATGAAGAGTCCACATGTTATTTGACAAGAGAGCAACCCTCACCTGAAGGAATTGGTATATTGATGTTAGTGCCGAACAGTGTCCACTTTACGGAAGTGTGTTTGACATGTAAGATTTTATTGGTGTAACACACAGGATTACTAACTTACACATATTTTTAATAAAATAGCGAGTCGTCCAGAGAGAGAGTGTCCTAGCAGAAGATACGTTTTTGAACGTCATCCAAGGAAGAAGTTGAAACTTCCCGTTTCCGATATAAAAGAAGTAACAAGGTATCTATATCTATGCGATTGAAATTACGGTTTAAAATTTTAGATAACGGCAGCTAATCGATCCGATTGTGAGGATAAATGTCTAAACGAATTTTCCTTTGTTTGTCGTTCAGCGAATTTTGATTCAAATTTAAGAAGTTGTTCAATGAGCAGGTAATAAAGAAACTTTGTGTCTTTTATCGAAGTTTTCTCCTTGAGAGGGAAAATTTTCTTTACAGATTTACTCGTCGCACACATCCGGAACTACTAGAGGATGATCCTAATTCCGACTATTTGGAGAACACATGTCTGAATGGTAAGTTTTAGTTTTCTATTACACATCAAGTATTTTGTGAAATTTGTAGACAAAATTTGTATTGGTAATTGGTAATTTGTATCAGTAACATTCCGAACTTCAATCCAGGAGTTTAAGGGTTTTGTTTTTTGTGTTCTCTCGGCCCCTCCGCCTGTTGCCCGTCTGATCGAGTTCGAAAAATCAATCAAGTGGTCCCGTAATACGGCCGAAAAAGTCTCAATCGAATCATGAGAAAATCATTGAAGAATTTTTTTTAAGTAGAAATCGAGTTCTCTCTATGTTGGCTAAGCCAACCATCAATTTTATTCTAATTTTCTCAACCTAAACCACATGCATTTTTTACGAGTATATTGATGTAATTAATTCTGATTATTTATTTATTATTATTGTTGTGGTGCACATTGTGCACCGATTTATGCACATTATTTCCATCTCTTCATTATTATACCTGAAAGTACACTGCACAAGTGTCTCCAGACTTTGTACCATGGTGCTGAGTGGTGTTGTTATTACATTAATGTATGAACACCTGATGTCGCTTGTTGATGCAATTTTACAATCTTAGCATGATCATAGGCGCGTGGTAGCAATGCGCCCGTGACGCAAGTCCACATATACGAACAAAAAATTAAGAAACATTTTTGTCGTAGACTGCGGAACCATATATACAGATAAGTTTTGACTCCCCCCCCTCCCCGAAAAATTTTTTTTTTTGATTCTGAGGGTGATGAAATCTTCATAGACACCTGGTTCTCCTGGACCAAGGTAGTGTTGGATTCCATTCTTCAATGACCTTCCAACTAAAACCTCCTTCCTTAGATAGATTTCTGATCGAGGCGGGTAACTGGCTTTGATACACACATAATATGATCCTTTGTTCCTTCCTCGTTACTCTTCTATTCCCTTCTATTCCTCTTAGATTCCCACATTAAATGTTCCCATTTCAGAACGCATAGTTGTAACCGAATGAGCCTCGTCGTCTAAACACACGCACTACGATATATCTTCTAGCCAAATGTATCTCGATGTTTGGGCCCGGACATTACAATACATCTTCTAGCCTCCGTCGAAACTATGCTTATTCTAAACGAACACGTAAATGCAGTGTATCACACACAACCGAAATACGTTTTTCTAGGGCATTTGTGTGAGCAACCATTAATCTGTTTGTTGGACCACATGCTCAAAGTGAATTCCAAACCACGTCTATATATTATAGCTGCATATATAGGATTTCATCTGGTGTTCATTATATCTCCGCCTTAGGATAGACTCAGATATCTGTACACAAAATTCATCGTGTATGGGTGACGCCATACATGTCGTTCTTCTGTGTACGGTTCGTTGTGGACACCAAACACCACAACTACCCATTTTTAAAGCTTGGGTATGCTTAGGAACGTTACTTTCATGCTACAAATTGAAGAAAATCCTATACAGAATTTTATCCTCACCGCGCTTGAACTTCCTTTCTTACTCTCCATGCTCTCTTCTCCCCGGAACCGCCTCACAGCATTACCTCGGGGAGGAGCTGTGCTTTCGCACCTACTCTCTCAGATCAACTGGCAGTCGTCATTGCTCGTCTCTCCATGCACTTTGTAGCTTCTGTAATGTGTATGGTAGCTCATTATGTATGAGACAAGGTTGGGTGTTCGAGAAAGTAGTAGCCGCCGCTTTTCGGTTTGGCGTCGTCCGCGGCTCAAAGAAAACCTTTGAAATGTTGTAGAAGAAATTGAGGGGATCATGGGAGTAGCAGTCGCCGACCTTCATTTGGTTGGCGGCGGCGACTCGAAAAAAATTCTATACATAATTCGTCGGAAGCAATCCTACTAGCAAAAGAACTGATATCACAACAAAAACCCTTTTTAAAAGGGAAATGTGACGCAAGTTCTTGTCCCTTCTCCAAAACAACTGATATCAATTTGTGTAACACTTTCAGCTTCGGAACGCAAAACATTCTTTTGAAATATGTTCACTTTTGATTAAAAAAATGCGACACAAATACCGGATCCTTCCAACGTAATAGTTGAGGACTTGCGTCACGTTCCCCCTTCAAAAAGGGTTTTTGTTGTGATATCAGTAGTTTTGGAAGAAAAGAGGAAACAAACAAACAGCGGAAAAAATTCCGGCGAAAAAAATTTCCGGCGAAAAAAATTTCCGGCGAAAAAAATTTTCCAGCGGAAAAAATTCCGGCGGAAAAAAATTTCCAGCCGAAAAAAATTCCCGGCGAAAAAAAATTTCCTGCGAAAAGAATTCAGGCGAAACAAATTTTTGGAACGAAAAAACTTCAGTCGGAAAAAAAATTCCGGCGAAAAAAAACGGCAAAAAAATTTCCTGTGACACATCTCTCTCCAACAAAAAAAAATTTAAAAAAAAAATTAATTTAAGTTCGTCCCATACCACCATCGGTCATTTTGTTGGTCACCCTGACACACTACTCACCCAACCAAACAACTTTTCCTTTGATACTAAACATCTATCTACATCCTAACACAGTCCAAAAATGTTGCTCATATTTGACCCATACTTTGAATACACTCACCAGGCGCGCCGACTTTAGTTTGGGTCGTGGGAGGCAAAAGCAACAGGTCTGTTCCACCCCCCCCCCCCACAAATATTTTTCGATGTTCAACTTTTTAATGACTGTCTCGTTGAAGGGATCCCACGACTCAAGTGATCCAACTATGAACGCTTTGCCTTGTTGATGCTTAGAATTGAAAATGAATGGTCTAAAATTGTATCTGAAAATGAAATGTGCCGGATTAGCTCAAGTGGTTAGAGCATCGCCCGGAGAGGGAAGGTGTGACGTGGTTCGATTCCCGTCTCCGACACCAACAAATTTTATTTTCAGATCCAATTTGCTTTCAAAATTTCATCTAAAATACATTCTTCATTTTCGGCACTTAGAAATCTGTTACTCCGATTCATGGGGTCTTTCTATATTTTGCCCGATAGACCTTCAGGTAGCTAGTGCGGCCCTGGATGTGGTCATAGTCGCCAACTAAGAACTAGAATCTAATCTAGTGATCAAGTTGTATGAGATTTCATTCTAAATTAAATTGTCCTTTTGTTAAAATGTGTTTGTCTTAGTTATTTCTGCAAAACTAGCAGCTTTCGCGGTTAAATGTTTGAATTGGTTGTGGGGGGCGTTGCCTCCCACGTATTTGCTCGTGGGGGCATTAGCCCCCTTCGTCCCCCATACTCGGCGCGCCTGACACTCACACACACATACAAAACATTCTTTAAATGAGCTTTATATAGCGCCATCTAAGAGCCCTGACGATTTTCTAAAGGTCATATCTTCGGATCCACTGAGACCGGTTTTAATGAGTAAAATATCGATTTCAATTAAAATTTTACGTAGAATGCGAAAAACTAGGCCTCAGGGGGGTACGACGCAAGGGAAAAAAGTCAAAACTTAGCTGTTCCGCCGCGCCGTCTACGAAAAAAAATTTCTTAAATTTCTGTACGTAAGAAAAGAGTCTGCGCGCCCATGATGAAGTTGCTCATGTTTTGGGAAGTGATGTACATGTTTGGTATCATTTGATAAACGATTAGCTTTTCGATGAATTTAGAATAAATAAAAAAGTTGATTTGTTTCGATTTTTACGTGGTAAAAACTTCGTATGGCGCACGTCTAAAACACAAGCACTTATTTTTTCAAACATATATATACCAGAAAACCATTGCATAATAACGTTTTACTTAAATTTACAGCTGAAAGACGTTGCGATGGATTAGCAGTTTATGTCAAAGAGGAAAATAAGCGCCTAGGTGGTCCATTCGAGGTGGACATTTTCAACAATATGACGCTGGAAGAATGTCAAACCATGTGCATTCGAGCTGAAAAGTAAAGATGTGAACTTCTGTACAACAATTTTTAATCCAAATTTTCGTTCAGATATTTCTGTCGATCTGTAGAGTTTGACGATCAATCCAAGCAATGTGTCTTGTCAGAAGAGGATTCAATATCACAGAAAGACGATATTAGTATTAGTTCCAGTCCGACTCATCACTTCTACGATTTAGTCTGTTTGGATAATCGTAAATGCTAGTAATTCAGACGAAAATCCTTAATAACACGAGCTTTCTTCTTTTTTGTAGAACGGGGCAACGAATACCCAGATAATTCAGTGACTTCGCATCTTTTCGCTAGTGGTAGAAGACCGGACACTGCATTCCAAAGATATCGCAATTCACGTTTAGGCGGTGAATTTCATTCTGAAATCACCGGCCGATCTCTTAGCGAATGTTTGGATGAGTGTTTACGACAAACAAGTTTTCAGTGTCGTTCAGCTGTGTATAGCGATCGTTTTCGAACTTGTCGATTGAGTCGTTACAACCAACGTGACGGAATGCGAATCATTTATGACGCAGACTATGATTACTATGAGAATTTAATGCGTAAGTACGCAAGTTTTTCTTAATTCAATCGTTTTTTTTCGTTAACAAACACTAATGAAGCCAATGTAGTGGGTGGCGACGGAGACGATCGTGATAGGCCAAGCACAAGACCTGATGCAACGGGTACTGATTGGCGACCACCATACTCAGGTAACGATTGTGTCCTTCATGATGCTTGGTACGAATCAATTCTCAAACTAACTAAAACTCGAATTCATTCGTACACCACTTTGTTCAATGTACACATGCGATTTAACTTTACTAACAATATTTGATGATTAGGCGATAGAGATAAAGATCGGTATCCTAGTCGATATCCACCATCAGATGGGCAAATGACCTACGATAGATATCCCATTGGCTCACAACCAGACTATGGTAAGTGAAACGAAACCTGACCCATCTGTTTCACTCACGCACTTAGAACTACTGAAGGCACTTATATGTCGTGCTAGTGTTAGTAAAGCACAAATGTTTCACTTTTAGGAGATCGGTATCCGAATGGCGAACGTTATCCAATTGGTGGTGAACGTTATCCAAATGGTGGTGAACGTTACCCAATTGGTGGTGAACGTTATCCAATTGGTGGTGAACGTTATCCAAATGGTGGTGAACGTTATCCGGTTGGAGAGAGATATCCAGGTGGAGTTGGTGGTCAAAGATATCCGGATGAAGATCGATATCCAGTTATAGGAGATAACAGATATCCCGACGATTATGGAGTAGGTGAGAGGCCTGGATTGGGTCGATACCCAGATGAAAGATATCCAATAGATGGAAATAAAGGAAGATTCCCAGAAAGATATCCTCCACAGAGGTATCCAGACGATAGAGAAAGGTATCCTGGAGTACCACGGCCCGGCATCAGTGGAAGATTTCCAGATGATAGAGACAGTGACCGTGGACGATATCCGTCACGTTATCCTTCAAGTAGATATCCCGATGAACGTTATCCCATCGATGACGATAGAGGCAGATACCCATCCGGAAGATATCCATCGAGTCGTTATCCAGATGATGGAGAATATTATCCCCCCAATAGTCGATACCCTCCCCCTTATGGATCCAGATATCCGACGGACAAAGATGTCACGTTGGGATTGCCAAGACCGATATCGGAAAGGTATCCTGACGATTTGCGTCCTGTCGGAAAGCCTATTCCAGGAAGACGGCCTGAAGATCGATATCCTGCTGATGGTCTTTATACTCTTGATCGAAATCCAATAGATACTCGATATCCGGATAGATTGCGGCCAACAACTATACGATACCCAATAGATATGCGCTATCCCGTTGACAACGGTTATCCAGATTCTAGGCCTCTATATTCAATTCCACCTGACAATCGTTATCCCGAAACGAGATATCCTTCACCAATTTTAACTGGTACACGATACCCAACATCGGAAAATCGTTTCCCTGTTGGCAATGATAGAAATCCAATTTACATTTATCGGTACGGTAATCGTGAACGATTTCCCATCGGACCAGGTGAGTAGATGTTTTTTTTTAAATACACCATCTTAAAATTATCGTTACTATCAAGTGTTTACGTATCACGGGTAAAGTGATTTTTTAGACTAGTATGCAGTGAAGGTATGCTCAGTATTTCCAGCCTAATATACGTTATATATAATATAATAAATAATAAAATATAAATAATAAATAAAATATAATATACTAACGTTAGATTGTGAAATAAAAAGTTAAATTCAATAACATTGTCCTGTATGTCATATGTGATGACTGGAAAAAGCTCTCTAAAGAACTTCCTGGTAGCTTGAATCATTTTCCCTACTTTTTTTATGACCAAAGTCGTTAGAATTGGTTGTTGTATTCGAAAAGTGATGATCTAAATCGGGAAAGGGAAAAATGACTCTGTGTATTATCATCCCATGGATGATAATATTGTCCGGTGGAGGATATTATCCTAACAGCGGATGATATTATCGTCCACTGGAGAATATTATTATACCATTGGATGATAATATCGTTCGTCGGAGGATATTATCATATCACCGGATGATTTTATTCGACTGCGGGGAATATTATCATTCCATTGGATGATAATATTGTCCTTCGGAGTATAATATTGTCCTAGTTTTCTATTCATCCGGGGAGATGATAATATTCATCCGGGGAGATGATAATATTCATCCGGGGAGATGATAATATTCTCCACGGGATGATAATATTCTTCACTGGACGATAATATTCTTTACGGTATGATAATATTGTCCTTGGGATGATAATATTTTCCACTGGATGATAATATTGTTCATGGAATGATAATATTCTCCACGGAATGATAATATTCTCCACCGAATGATTTCTCCACCGAATGATAATATTCTCCATGTGATGATAATATTCTCCTCGGGACGATAACATTTTCATTGAATGATAATATAGTCCACGGGATGATAGTATTCTTCACAGGACAATAATATTCTCAAAGGAATTATAATATTCTCCAAGGGATGATAATATCCCCCGCTGGACGATAATATTCTCCTCAGGACTATAATATTCTCCCCGGGACAAAAATATTCTCCACGGGGCCATAATATTCTCCACCGGATGATAATATTCTCCTCGGCATCATAATATTGTCCTCGGCATGACAATATCTTCCACTGGACTATAATATCCCCTACTGGACGATAATATTCTCCACCGGATGATATTATTATCCACTGGATGATAGTATTATCCGCGGGATGATAACATTTTCCACTGGATGATAGCATCGTCCAACGATTTCGAATTTTCTTACCTACTGCTTCTCTGGTGAAGATAACTGAACCACAAATCTAGTCGAACGACTATCCACGAAAACTTTTAGGAAGAATAATTTTGTAGACTACAAACAAAATTGGTTTAAGTTTTTGTATTGTTATTGTTAACATGCTACAAATTTATCGAACAAAAATCTGAACCTTTTTGAATTAGAACAAACTCTGGAACTTTGAATGCTACTCTTGGCGGAACGCTGACAGAAATCTGCAAATTTTTCGAAAAGGAGAAAAGGTTCGTTAGAAGGATTCAACATAGAAATTATACAAAACATTTAGAGGACAATATTATCATCCGGTGGAGAATATTATCGTCCAGTAGGGGATATTTTAGTCCAGTGGAAGATATTGTCATGCCGAGGACAATATTATCATCCCGAGGAGAATATTATTATCCGGTGGAGAATATTATCATCCGGTGGAGAATATTATCATCCGGTGGAGAATATTATCGTCCAGTGGAAGATATTATCATACCGAGGACAATATTATCATCCGGTGGAGAATATTATCGTCCAGTAGGATATATTATTGTCTCGAGGAGAATATTATTGTCCCGAGGAGAATATTATTGTCCCGAGGAGAATATTATTGTCCCGAGGAGAATATTATTGTCCAGAGGAGAATATTATCAGCCAGTGGAAGATGTTATCATCCAGTGGAGAATATTACCGTTATCCAATGGAGGATATTATCATCCAGTGGAGGATATTATCAGCCCGAGGACGATATTATCATCTCGTGGAGAATATTATCATCCAGTGGAGAATATTATCATCACAAAATTAGACAATAAAACACTCGGGCAATATTATTGTACAGTAGATGATATTATCATAACATTGGACAATAATATTGTCCAATGGAGGATATTATCCTAACAGCGGATGATACTATCGTCCGCTGCAGAATATTATTATGTCATTGGATGACAATATCGTTCGTCGGAGGATATTATACTCTTAGCGGATGATATTGTCGTCCACCAGAGAATATTATCGTTCCGGATGATAATACATTGGGTGATTTTGCTTCCCGCCATCTGAATCACGTGTTTTGTGTATGACAAGTTCCTGATTTGTATGCCAAATTAAGCAAATTCTTCCGCAAGATGTCGTTCGGACATTGGTAAAAATTCGGATATCCTTCGGATAATTTGTTCATGTGTTAAATGTCCGACAGACGTCCGTTTTTTTAACAACGTCCGAACGGCATCATGCGGAAGAATTTGGTTAATTTGTCATACAAATCAGAAATTTGTCGGTTTTCACTTTTCCGTTCCTGTACTTCTCTGCCGTAATTTGCATAAGTAACTTAGTGAATACTTTTTGAGAGAAAAAATATATGTAATTCTCTCTCAAAAAGTGATCAATAAGTTTCTTATGCAAATTACGGCAGTTCTGTGATCAAGCGATTTATTTAGTGAAGGAAAGGTACTCGAGCTAAGCTGTCATTCTTACACGGGATACTCAATAGTAACGGATAATTTTCAGATGGGCAAGTGAAAAAATAACATACGCGGAATGCCATGCGAAAACCGCCATTACACAAGGGCTTCGCTCGGAGTCGGAAAATTCACCGTTGTGTAATGGCTTACTTCCCACACATACTGTGTAAACTATTACTGCAGTTCAATCTCTTTGTGTCATGAACTTTTAATTGATTGGGACATCCGAAAAATTGAATGTTCCAGGTTATGACCGATATCCAGTAACGGCTTTCGATAGAGATCGTGGATATGGCGGTGCACATGGTCCACAAGATTCGGTATACTGATGGGAATTTTAAAATTTGTTATAGAAATTTATCGTTTCGTGATTTTTAGGTGTATGACAGAGGAGTCGGGCGACCCTTTCATAATGGAATAATTGGCGGATATCCGTATGAAATGCCATTTAGACCTCCAGTGTCCGGTTACGATAATTCGTTGAATGCTGACACAGGAGATGGTTTTGGTGGTTTTGGACCAGTTCGACCACTTGGTGTATCACGTTGTGATGATAGTGACAATTTCAAACAAATCGGAATTCGTCAAAAAGTTCGTCGCCAATATGTTCGGCGTGTTGTAGCTGTTCCGTCGCTTATACATTGTCAACGAGAATGTGTTGAAGCTAAAGACTTTACATGTCGAAGTTTCAACTACAAAGACTCGGCCTTGTCTTATGATACCGATAATACGGCGTCACGTGAGCGAGAAACTGCAAACTGCGAGTTAAGTGATCGGGATACGAGGGAATTGGATATTCAAAATCCGCAAATGTTTGATCCCAGTACATATGACTACTACGAAAGAAGTACCTCCAGAAATAGAATTGACGGAGAGTGTCTGGATGGTAAGTTTATCACTTGTTCCAGTAATTTTTAATTACGCTCAGTGTCTTTTAATTTTACCTAGTTGCTTACTAGCTGGTATTTAGTGTTTTTACAGCAAGCTGTTTGCTTTGTATGCATTGATAAGGAATATTCTATTTTCGAATCTAAATAAAAATCCCAGCCGATAAAAAGTTGCCGATTTTGAAATTGCTATTTGATTGAAAAAGGTGATAAAACGGAACCTAAAAACGATAGTTTTGCTTAATATTACTTTGACAAAACTTTTTATTCCGATCACCAAATAGAGTTGAGCGGATCACCCGATTTTTCGGGTAAATCTGTAACCCAACCCGTAGGGTTTGGGCGGTTCGGTTTCGAATTTAGACGGGTTTTGTTTCAGTGTTTTGTGTTTTTGGAAGGTTTCGGGTTGGTTTTAAAACCTAAACCCGACACAACTCGAAACTTTTGAAACTTTAACTTGATGTTGCTACAGCTGGGCCACTATTTTCAGCAAGCGAGAAGTCTTGCTACATTTTCTTACCAGTTGTGACCGCTGCTCTAACTCACGCTAGAAGGAAAATGTGAGATCAAAATGAGATACGCGTTCTTGACACAACGTTCCTAAATCTAATTGCTTATTGGGTTATTCGACCTGGGATTTTTATTACAATTTGTAATAATTGATTGTCGCCGATATACGAATCAAAAACTGTTGAGTTAAGGTAACTAACGGTGACATGTCCTATCGAAAAAGTGACATTGAGTTGTCAGTGTACATTTTTATGAAGCGGATAAGTTTAATAATAATTTATTTATTTACTTCATAAATGGCAGAAGCCTCCTGACTGGTTACATTAAAAATAATAATAACAGTGAATAGCTAACAAAGAAAAGAACATAAATTAAGAGCAAGTCGGGAAGTGAGTTGCCGACCCGGTCGACCCGTCGGAGTCAACAGTCACCCCTGCCCATTGTCGAAATTTATTTATTTATAGTTAAGTTAGGCATTTAAAACAGCATCGATTGAAATTAGACGAAAGTTGGAAATGTAGATAGCCCGTCGTTCCATCAAGCACCGCCATGTAGCCACCTGAAATAAAAAAGATTAGCGGAAACTAGTCGTCTAGACTAGCTGTTTTTTGCGCAAGTCGACGTGACTTAGAGTTACATTTGAGTGTCGTGAGACCCGATTGACTAATCAGCTTTTGATTAGATTAAGAACCAAAGGTTCAGTTACCATCATATTAACCGTCATTTGAGTTTGTTGGGATTAAAAGTCGGTCTCTTCCAACTGTCACAATGACGTTTCAAACGTCAAAACTACAAAGTAAACGAGGAGCTTGGGAAAAGGTCCAAAATGTTTGCATCGTTACTGTTAATATATTTAAAAAAAAATCTTAGACAAAAATGATTCATTTTATCTATCTGACAGTTGGAATACAACTACTTTTGATCACAAAAGTTTCATTTGCCCTGTGACGTTCAGTAACAATTCAGAAACAATTCACAGTTTATTGAATTTGTGTGAAATATCACAATTTACGGTACCCCAAGGACAACTCTGAACCACTATTAAAACGACCGCCTTCCAATAAGTATATGAAAACAACATGAATTAATTCATTCAACGGTCAATAATAACCCGCCCACCTCGGAAATAATCATCGTATTAAATCATTGAATAAATTTAAAATAATCAAATTGATGTTAATTACCTAAAGAAAGCACAAATTCATGTATATAAAATAATGTATGTCTGTTTGTTACCGATTCACGGCCATCGGCCAAGCGGCTAGACTGATTTGGATGATTTTTGACAGGGTGAGAGTCGTGATTTTCTATGACTCTCCACTCAAATCGATGCATTTTATTCACAGTTCAAGTAGAATACAATTGAAATATAGGAGCATTTAAAAAATGAACAAAATAGAAAACAAGAAAGCAAATTAAACCAACAAATGATAACAAATGATCAAGATATTTAAAGTGGTCAATTTTTAAGGTTTTGGAAGTATCTGGGAATGATATGAGAGATAAACCATCAGTTTCTTTGGCAAAGTCTCAGCGTTTTGTGAGTAGAAGTCGGGCTGTTGGACAAGTGGTCAATTTTTATGGTTTTAAAAGTATCTGGGAAGGTCTGAGAGACAGAACATCAGTTTTTTTTGGCAATGTCTCAGAGTTTTGTAAGTAGAAGTCTCCAGCATTTGTGCAAATGTTGGGCTGTTGGAAATGTAGTCAATTTTTATGCTTTGAAAATTATCTGTGACGGAGTTTCGACGGGCATTTAAACGGTACTTGATACGGGATTTGAGACGGTATGCGGGACGCGATGTGGAGCGGGTTTTGTAACGGGATTCAGAACGAACGGCGTTGAAATGCCGCAGGCACATAAAGCACCGCAGGCACATAAAATACCGCAGGCACATAAAGCACTGCAGGCACATAAATTGATGCAGGCACATAAAGCGCCGCAGGCACATAAAGCGCCGCAGGCACATAAAGCGCCGCAGGCACATAAAGCGCCGCAGGCACATAAAGCGCCGCAGGCACATAAAGCGCCGCAGGCACATAAAGCGCCGCAGGCACATAAAGCGCCGCAGGCACATAAAGCGCCGCAGGCACATAAAGCGCCGCAGGCACATAAAGCGCCGCAGGCACATAAAGCGCTACAGGCACATAAAATGCCGCAGGCACATAAAGCGCTGCAGACACATAAAGCGCCGCAGACACATAAAGCGCCGCAGACACATAAAGCGCCGCAGGCACATAAAGTGCTGCAGGTAGATAAAGCGCCGCAGGCATATAAATCGCCGCAGGCACATGAAGCGCCGCAGGCTAACAATTATCGGGGATCCAAAAGGCGGCAGCCCCCTGGTATAAAAAAGTAATTCTTTTAAATGACGACATCACAGCTTATCCCTTACACACATACCCTTCCAAACCCCATGTGGCCCGGCGGGGCTGACGGGATCGACTAGTCCTTACAATAAAAGTAAAATTTGTCACTTTACATTTAGAAATAATGGAAAAAAATTCGTGTGGAACACTTTGTCACTTAGGACAAGTCAACGTTAGTTACCTTATTGAGAATATTCTAATCTTTGTTTTGAGTCCATTAATTTCTCTGTTTGTTCTTGGAAAAAGATTAAAAATGCTTAGCAGTATTTTTTCTGTTACTTTTTCTTTGAAAACCGACAATTTAAGTACTTAGATCTTAAAGCTTAGAAGAATGAAAAAATTGCATTTACGTTTTTAAGAGTGAACTCGCGAAAACGTCCGCCAGTATAAAAATTTCATAAGCTACATAAGCATCTTCTCTTCAGACTATGCAAATGTTAGGAAGGGATTTTCTTTTTTAAAATTCGTATCATTCGGACATTAGCATATACAATACATTGAAAACTTATTTTTTTCACAGTGTCTCAAACGTGTAACGAAGATGGCATGGAATTTACATTGAGAACACCTGAAGGCTTTCTAGGACGTATATACACATACGGATTCTATGATCGTTGCTTCTTCCGTGGAAATGGCGGAACTGTAAATGTGCTTCGAATCAGTGGCTCACAAGGATATCCAGAATGTGGAAGCCAAAGAGTTGAGTGTAAAGATTTTAGTTTGTGATAGATTTCAATTTTTTTTTTCAATTCTCGTAGTATGGAGACACGATGACCAATATTGTCGTTGTTCAGTTTAGTGATAATGTTCAGACTAGCAGAGACAAAAGATTTAATCTGACATGCATTTTCCGAGGACCGGGCGAGGCAGTTGTTACGTCTGGATATATTGGAGCAGGGTAAGACACTGATCTTGACGAGGGGCGGATAAACTATAATTCTGTTCGAACCTGTTTTTTGTTTAATTTAGTTTTGCTTTAGTTTTCCTTTTGAGTTTTTTTTTATTTTTTATTTTCCTCAATTTTTTTAGTTTTTATTAGTTTTTTTTTAGATTTTGTAATTTTTTTTAGTTTTTATAATTTTTTTTGTTTTTTCCGTTTTTGTTTTATTTTTTTTTATTTTCGCCTACACTGAACTTGGTTTCTGTTTCTGTTTATCCGCCCGTTTTGATGTGATATCTATCTTTGTACAACTTATTGAAGCGAATCTACTTTCGTGTGAAATTGGGTTTAGATCACTTCTCAGTTAGTAGGTGGAAGTAGTAAGATTTGAGTTTGGTTATGTAAATAAATAGAACGCACAACATAAGATTTCCTTGGCAATACTTACCAACTTAGGAAAAATTTGAGACACAATCTCTGTGTTGGAAGGTTACTTTTAAATGATGATTGCGATGTCTGTTCTACACTCCTCAGACTCTGGAAATGTTCCCGACTTTAGATTTATTTATGTTATCATGGGCGCGCGGTGGCATTGCGCCCGTGACGCAAGTCCCCATACGATTAAAAAAATCAGAAATTTTTTTTCGTAGACTGCGGAACCATATACAGCTAAATTTTGACTTTTTTTCCTTGCGTCGTACCCCCCTGAGACCTAGTTTATCGGATTCTACGTAAAATTTTGATTGAAATCGACCTTTCACTCATTGAAATCGGTCCAGTGGATCCGAAGATATGACCTTTAGAAAATCGTCATTTTCCATACAAAATGTGCTGCTTCATAGAAGCCAAAGAAAATGTATACATCCTACGTTAGTTAGTTAGTTAGTTAGTTAGTTAGTTAGTTAGTGGGCTAGTTAGTTAGTTAGTTGTGGCATTTCCATTTGTGGGCAATTCCACGGTCCGCTTCGTTCCCACGCTTGAAATTCTCAGTAGTTACAAAATGAAAGCAATAGAAAAGTTACTAATCTCTAGTTAAGGGATCAATACGTCTGATGCACCATTTTCTATGAATATTTTTTCGTAACAACTGAGTATTTCGAGCGTGGGAACGGAGTTTTCGTGGAATGGCCGATGAAAAACGACTTTTGTATGAAAAACGACTTTTTTGGCGATTTCTCGAAAACTGGCGGTCAGATCTTCTTTAAATTTTGCAGGGACCTTCGGATGGGCATTCCACGCCATCTAAGATTTTAAAAAAGTGGGGTCACCGACTTCGTTTGGGCGCTAGGGCTCCTGGAAGCTCCCATACAAATCCCATATAAAATAATGTGTATGTGTGTGAGTGTCACAGTAGGGTGAGTCAGGTATTCAACTTCCATTAGAGTTTTTGATATTTTTCGGTTATTCTCGATATGAGTGAGGTCATCCAATGGGGCTTAATAGGTTTATGGGATTCTTGTGGATTCTTGTGGTTTTCTCCAGCACTTTACAACTTCCATCAGGTTTTTTGATATTTTTCGGTTATTCTCGACATGAGGGAGATCATGCAATGGAGCTTCCTAGGTTTAAGGGATTCTCAAGGATTTTTGTGGATTTCTCTAGCACTTTTCAACTTCCATCAGGTTTTTTGATATTTTTCGGTTATTCTCGACATGAGTGAGGTCATGCAATGGAGCTTCCTAGGTTTAAGGGATTCTCAAGGATTTTTGTGGATTTCTCTAGCACTTTTCAACTTCCATCAGGTTTTTTGATATTTTTCGGTTATTCTCGACATGAGTGAGGTCATGCAATGGAGCTTAATAGGTTTAAGGGATTCTCAAGGATTTTTGTGGATTTCTCTAGCACTTTTCAACTTCCATCAGGCTTTTTTGATATTTTTGATCGGTTTCAATTTCTTCCAAAAGTACTGATATCACAACAAAAACCCTTTTAAAAGGGAAATGTGACGCAAGTCGTTGTCCCTTCTTCCAAAACAACTGATATCAATTTGGGTGACGCTGATCGCTTCGAAACGCAAAAAAACTTTCAAAATATTTTCACATTTGATTAAAAAATGCGTCACAAATGCCGGACACTGGTGTTATAGTTTTTCTGTTCTTTCAATTTTATACGCAAAAATTTGACTTCCTGTACAAAAATACTACATACATTCCTACATTCAAGTCAAATTTTTGCGGTGTGAAAGCTGAAAGAACTATAACATCAGTGTCCGGCATTTGTGACGCATTTTTTTAATCAAATGTGAAAATATTTTGAAAGTTTTTTTGCGTTTCGAAGCGTTCAGCGTCACCCAAATTGATATCAGTTGTTTTGGAAGAAGGGACAACGACTTGCGTCACATTTCCCTTGTTGTGATATGTTCAATACCGACCTCTCCAGCAATGGAACCTGTCAATAGAAGTCGACACTAGACGACACTGACACAACCTACGACTGTGAACAAATTCAACGTGAATAGATCCAGTAAAGTGGTCTTCACGATGTCTGCACAAGACGAAAGCGTCATCAATTTCGGTTCCCGAATCAGTTGGCCATTGTCATCCTCCTGGCAGTTTGCATAAAATATAAGAATGAACAGTGTATCTCAATATAGAAACCATTTATTAGATTAAGAATCGATATGTAAAATAAGACTTATATGGCTCAAAACGCATCAACAGAGAATTTTCTTTCTCTTTTTCTTTCACTCTACATCTACACTTATTGCATATTGTCGTATCATTCACACACATGCATTTTACCTATTGACTGTATTGAAGCGTGGGCAATGATAGTTTTCGTCTCATTCCATTATGATTGTTGTGTGTGAGTGAACAAGATGCAAGAGCGAAAAGGTAGCAAAAAATAACGAAAAAAGCTCGTTAGGAGCATACATCAGCGGTGTCTATCCAATAAAAACTTTTAATCCGCTGGAAAAGTGTTTAATTTTTCATCAAAAGAGATTAGGGAATGCAATTTCCCGGCATTTTTTGAATCCCGGGAAACGAGAAGTACGGGAAATAAAAAAAATTTCCCAGGAAATTCAAATTTTGTTTTTAGCCATTGTAGCTTCAAAAAAATCACAATTTTTAGTGATAAAATGATAGAATTTTATAGAAATTTATTGTCTTGACATTGATTTTTCTTCCTCTTCTTTCTTTTTACATTGAAAATACGTTCTCAGGAACGCTAAATTATCTAGGGTACCATCAAATCTTCTTGACACTTCATCGTCGAATTCTGAGCAAAAGAAGAGTTCGCACTTTGGTCAATCTCACCACATTTTTCTACAAGTGACGCACATGCTGTCTTTGCAGTAAGACGTCGAAATGTGTTTCCAACTGCAATGGGCCGTATGCCTCCATCTTCCTTGTTGAGTGCGCATAATGACGCGCCATACATAATTTGGGCTACTTCGGAGATCGACTTTCCAGATAACATCAAGTTCGATAATCCAGTGAGTGCTCTGAGTAATCTTAACCCCGCTTCGCCAGTCGTAGGTGATATAAAATCTTTAAAATGTTGTGGCACTATGCCATCTACACCTGATGATGATCCATTTTTGAAACTGCCAATTCTTCTAAACACAGCCTTTTCAGTTGCGACAAGGGTTTCGGAGTGGTCATATGGTGGGTCCGGGAAAAGTAGTGTTCTTGTTGGTGGTGGGTGCTTCAGTATCACTCGTTGTAATGTTTCTTGATTACGTCGCTGATATTTTGTACCCACTCTTCTTGAAATTGAGATCGGCGTGAGGTTTTCAGATGATTTCGGGATTTTCAAAATTGCATTTTCCATATTCTTTTTTACCAATGACGTTAAGGATTCATTTTTGGTTTTTTCCCGTACTCGAAAAAAAATGAAATTCGATTTCCCGGGAATAAAACATCAATTCCCGGAAAACGGGATTGATTCGTCCCGAGAGCATTCCCTAAAAGAGATGTTAAAATTTTCATCTTGCTTGAACTTGAACTGACTTAGTAAAGTGTAGGCGGCGGCTGGAATGTCAATGCGAGAGAGAAAGAAAGACATGTTTTTCGATGTATATTCAACGGCACATTGACCAGGCTTAAAGCAAAGACATTTTAACAGAAACACCTTTAGCCATGGTACATTTACAAACTTCATTACTAAATTTTAAATCAATAAATTTCTAGAAAATAAAAAAATCGCAAAAGTGCAAATAATATTACAAGATCATTTATCTGTTGCTGGTAGTTTTCTGCAGGTAATTCAAAGCGAATCAGATTACCCATCACAGGAAATAGCTAAATGGAAGGATTTAAAATGTTGTCATACAACTTCACTCAATTGAGTCGTTCAAGGCAAGCAGACGTCGTTGTGGCTGAATCCACTGACTTTGTCTAAAGATGTTTTTAATTGAATAATAATTATTTTCCATTTCGATAGAAAGCGTAATCATAGAAAAGGTGTTCTTCAGATCTTAGCCCATTTTACCATTGGTAATCTTTTAAAAGTTATCTAATATCCACTTAACGTTCAAGTCCAAACACACATGTCTTTTCAAATATTCCGTCAATTGTTCCGTTTTTTTGAATGACTTAACTCTTTTCTTTTAATCATAAATATGTTATGTCCATCATTTGATTCTTATAATTATTAAATTAATTTTATTTAGTCAACTGTACACAAGATTAACGAAAAAAACTGCTCTAATACAAGATATATTATGATGGAAGAGTTTAAATTTGAATAAATATTTATTTCAACTAAATCATTTCACCTGCATCGCAGTGTCTCAAAAAAAAGTACAATGGAATTGGATGTATAGCATGCGCCAAGACAGGCAGCTGGATTGGAAAGGGTTTTTTCCTCTGCGGCGTAGACCGCTTTATCAATATGAAGAATGCGAAAAAAAAAATTCTAGAAAAATACATCAAAATGTTTTTTGTAGAGCGATATGTTATTTATAAATTTTGTAGAGTTGTTAATTTGATCGTGGTTTGCATATTAATTTTGTATCAAAGTAAGGCAAGCATCAGGCTTTGTTGTAATTTACAAATGCATATGGTGCATACTGTTATTCTACATCGAATACATTAATTTGGAAAATTGATGGGGGAAGTGATACAATCGTTAGATTGTAAAAATTATAGTCACATCTCAATTTATTAGGTGTACTCAGTGCAGTATGACGAGTAAAATTTTGAATTTGAGAGGCAATCAAAATGCATGATCCTCAGCCTAATTCATACAAATAAGACATCAATCAATACCATTTCTACCCACAACAGGGTCCGATTTTTTGTTCCTTAATTAAACGGCAATTAACACTACAACAGTAAGTTCATTTATTCATTAGTTCAGTTGGTACAAAAATACATTTAAGATGCAATAATTAGTGTTCAGCTTTTCAAACTATGATCGAAGCTTATCTTGATTGCTAAACTGTAATAATATTTTATACTACAAAAACTTTAAAGGGAGGCGCAGTCGAGAACTTACTTACCATTTCAAGAATATAAAATACTCGTACAGTTCTTGCATTGAGCGCTTAAACGCACTTTATTTGATCGAAAACAGAACACACATTCTGTTTGCATAAAAACGCGTCATCTATGTAACTTTACAGTTCTATTGTAAAACTTATATACTTTTACAGTTCGGGTGTAAAGCTTATTTTTGGCGGTGATGTTTATACACGAATTGGAAAGCCTTCTTTACATCGACTTTTTCGCTCAAATAAAGTGCGTTTTATATGCGCGAAACATATAAAGTAAATTTCAGTCAATTAATAATTCAAATTTCAACACTATAACTGTTGGATATATCACTTGATAATAACATAACTCTAGAAAATAGTATGAACGTAGAGTGCATGTCGATTTGAATAAAGATCTAGTGTAGACGTAGTTTCAGGTATAAATAATAAATAAATAATAAATAAACGTTCAAAGTGAACACTGTTTTATTGGGGGTCCGTTCAAACGTTCAAAGTGCGAACAACACTGTTTTATTGGGGATCCGGATTGGAATCCGTGAAATTCCAATATGTTATGGACCCAGACACATTGAAACTGTGGCAATTAATCTATAGCGCTAGTCTGTGACTGGAAGGAGTCAATACAACTCGTTATAATTAATTGTGGCAATTAATCTGCAGCGCCAGTTTGCACTGGAAATGGTGTCAATAACACTCGCTGTAGGATTGAATTGTAGCATGTGTTCTGCGGATGTAGAGAGGTATTGGTGGCGATGGTTACTTAATGCCAATGGTGGTTGCTGATGACGAAGGTCGCAACAAATGTATTTTCGTTGGTGGCAACAGCGAAAACTGGGTGAGCAGTCGAATCTCACAATGAACTGTGTGGCCAGTAACTACGATACTGGGTGAGCAGTGCAATCTCACAACGAGGCCTGAGGTGGCCCACTGCGATACTGGGTGAGCAGTCCAATCTCACAACGAGGCCTGAGGTGGCCCACTACGATACTGGGTGAGCAGTCTAATCTCACAACGAGGCCTGAGTTAGCCCATTACGATACTGGGTGTGCAGTCCAATCTCACAACGAGGCCTGAGGTGGCCCACTACGATACTCGGTGAGCAGTCCAATTTCACAACGAGGCCTGAGGTGGCCCACTACATTGGGTGAACAGCAAATCTCACAAACAGTAACCCGAAGCCAATAAAAAGAAGAAGCTGGCTGTCTTTAATGGTCGTCCTTGGTCTATGGTCAAATGAAGTAGATGGTCAAGTGAAAGTCGATTGTCAAATGTCTTTTCAATCAGTCAATGTTTGCATTTTTCGCGATGGTCACTTATCTTTTAATGGTCAAGAAAAATCGATGGTTAAGAGAAGTCATTGCCAAGAGAAGTCAATTGTCAAGAGAAGTCGATGGTCAAGTGATATCGATGGGAGAGCAAAGTCGATGGTCAAGTGAATAGTTGGTCAAGTCAATTGTTGGTCAAGTCAACAGTTTATGTTAGTATTGATTGAGGGGAAGTGTTGGATTTATCACTTGATAATAACATTACTCTTGAAAATAGTATGAACGCAGAGTGTATAGAGAATGTCGATTTGAATAAAGATGTAGTAGACATAGTTTCAGGTATAAATACAAGGGTTTGTTCTGTGAAGAAGTCACTCTCTAATAAACGTTCAAAGTGTTAATAACACTGTTTTATTGGGGGTTCGGATCGGATTCCGTGAAATTCCAATAATAATAAAAATATAATATAACAAAGGCTTTGGAGTAGTCACCAATAGACCCGATGTTTCAAATAAGCAAAAGTAGTAAATTGTCATCACTGCGTTAATGTAACCTGATTAGATTATAAATGGAACGTGATACCATCTTGGAATGACACTAACAGTAACATTTTGTTCAAAATCCACGCTTTTAGTGCGGAGTGCGGCTCACCTCAATGTATACGAAATATCATGACGAGATACATATGTCAAGCGATGAAAAATGCCATACTTGTCAACTTATGCACTTCATCATGAAATTGTGTATACTTTGACATAAGTCGACGTCGCACTAAACGCGTAAATTGACGTGCTTAGTGCGACATTGGCTTCTGTCAAAGTATATATAAATTCATGATGAAATGCATAAACTCTCAAGAAGTTGGTACATGGTATGGGACTTATATATTTTATGAAAATCGCTATACTTTGACAGAAGTCTATGTCGCACTGCATGTGAATTATTGTGGGTGTGTTGGTGAGGGTTGCAAACAAAAATAAGAACCACAATCAAGTGAATCACACATCCCTCAGCAAGTTTCGTTTCGCAAAATATTCCATGTCTCGCACCTGATTGAACATAGCGACCTTTTCTAGCGCTCTGGACGTCGAACACTCAAAAACTTGATGTCCATGGAATTGTCAAAAGCAAACGTATCCATTTATTACAATTTTGATAAAACAACAGACAGTTAAATCAGTGGAACTAAAGTGTAGTTGGGGTCTGCTTGCTGTTTCGTTTTAGATTTAGGGCATGTATTTCACTGACGCGTCAGTCGTCATGACGTAGTTATTACATATTCAAAGATATTTAGTGATTAATACCTGAAATCACTTTTTATGGGTAATTCTGTTGTGTGTTTCGTGAGAATGAGAATGATTATCTTCATCATTTTCACTCTTACCACGTGACTCATATTAAATTGAAACAAAACATCTTATTCTCACGTAACAGCAAATTTACTTTGTTTACTTTGTTTACATTACTTTTAATGTACACTGTTGACTTTTCCACGTAAGCTAAAAAAACTGTGGTGCTTAAACATATGTAGCGCGTATAGGGTTCCAGTTCACGTTGGTAGAGTGAGCCAATATTTATAAAACCAGTATCACACAAAAAGACGCAATTTAAGGAAAACCCTTTTGTTCTTTTTCTCATATGCGAGAAAACGCCAAGTATTCGAGTGATACAAAAACAGTGTGGAAAAATCAGGATGTTTTTATTTAACGCGGGCGGGAAATTACCAGAAAATTCCCGCTCGATCTACTCATACAAAAACAGTGTGGAAAAATCAGGATGTTTTTATTTAACGCGGGCGGGAAATTACCAGAAAATTCCCGCTCGATCTACTCACAGCAGGCCCGTAGCTAGGGGAAGCGCAGGGGCTCTGAGGAAATATGCGCTCTCCCAAGCACAATTGAGTTAGCACAATTAATTGGATATCAAAACTCTGCAGGCCCAATTAGAGGCCCCGAGGCTTAAAATTAGGAAACGAAAGTGAATGTTCATATTTATACAAAAACAGTGTGGAAAAATCAGGATGTTTTTATTTAACGCGGGCGGGAAATTACCAGAAAATTCCCGCTCGATCTACTCACAGCAGGCCCGTAGCTAGGGGAAGCGCAGGGGCTCTGAGGAAATATGCGCTCTCCCAAGCACAATTGAGTTAGCACAATTAATTGGATATCAAAACTCTGCAGGCCCAATTAGAGGCCCCGAGGCTTAAAATTAGGAAACGAAAGTGAATGTTCATATTTTCAAAATTTTCGACTGCGGAGGTAAAGTGAGTACCACTAATTGAAGAGCCATAAAATTTGCGCCTCATCGCTCACGCGAACTGGTATTTATTTTATTTTATTTGGTTTAACGATCAACAAACAGACCAAAGCCCCATAAAATGTTAATCAGAGATTGACAAAAATTCAAAAATAATTATCAAAACGAGAAATGTTGCTTAACGTCCTTCTTAAATACTGAAAATCTGTCAACCACTACATTCAGATCCGAAAAATACTCATCATGATGTTCCTGCAGACGAAAGATAGGTGAATTTCTCTGAATGTTGGTTTTAAAGTTGGGTAGACAGAAAACTTTCCTGTGTCCAGTAGATCTTGGTCGACGGTCAAATGCAAGTTGATGGTGTAGTTGAGAATCGATGCGATTATGGATTAGTTTAAAAAGATTAATTTCATCATTTTCCAATCTTCTAGACTCTAATGCAACTCCAGGAAATTTAACCTCTTGTCGTAAGATTTGCGTTCCATGTTGTACTTGACTTGAAAAACATTCTAGAAAATTTCTTTTGTACGCGTTCTATCTGGTAAAACGGACTCCAAACCGACAAACAGTATTCTAATCTGGATCTGACGAGAGCATTGTAAAGCGACCTAATGATCGACTGATTAGAAAATATTTTCCGCAACGAAAAATGAATCCCAGAAGCTGATAAGATTTCCTTGTTATATAGTCGACATGCTCGTTAAATAATAATTTATCGTCGAATACAACTCTGAGATCTGTTTTTGTGCGCACTCGTTCAACAACGTCACCATATAATTTATATGGAAATTCAATTTTGACGGGACTATGAGTGACCGATAGAACAGCACATTTCTTTTGGTTGAGACTCATGTTATTTGATTCACACCACCGTTCCACTAGACTCAGGTCGTTTTGTAAAAGGGAACAATCGTTCTTGTTGGTGATTGAGCGGAAATCTTGAGATCATCGGCAAAACCAAAACCAGAGCCCTCAGAGAGGGATGTCAGTAAATCATTTATGAATATTACAAACAGACGTGGGCCAAGTATTGAACCTCGTGGTACACCGGAAGTCGGACAAATTTCGTTTGATGTTGCACGACCAATCACTACAAATTGAGAACGATCACTAAGATACGAAGCGAACCACTCAGTGAGGTACGAGCTGATTCCAAATTCATTAAGTTTACTAATAAGGCGTCTATGATCCACTTTGTCGAAAGCTTTCGTGAAATCAGTGTAGGCTGTATCCACCTGACCATCATCAACTATTTCATTTGCCAAAAACGATACATACTCCATAAGGTTAGTTTGTGAAGACCTCTTAGGGAAAGACCCGTGCTGAGAAGGGTGGATTTTGTGTTTGATTTGTTCGAATAGTCTCATAAAAACCAGCCTTTCAAAAACTTTGGACACTGCACATAGTATACAGTATACTGCTGGGTCTGTATCGCCGAGAAAAACGAATTCTGGCAGTGCATTCTCATCAAATGCGAGATGAAAGGGATCATAAATAGGCTCCTGTGTTTGTAAGCTGTTAACTGCAGGGTTAAAACCGAACTGAAATATTTCGCAAAGAGATTACAGACAGAGTCACGATCATTGGCTGATTCACCTCCAAGTTTCATGCTATTCGGCAGCGAATTAGTTTTACGCAGTGACTTTGTGAATGCAAAAAAGCACTTCGTGTTAGTCTTAACTTTGACCTCGCAGTCCCTCACATAATGGTCAAAGCATTTAGTAATGCCCAGTTTAACTTCCTTCCGAAGACGTCGATACTCGGCCTTCACTGTAGAGAATTCATCCCGGTTTACCGCTTTTTTATTTAGCTCACCGAACACCTACAATTAGAATGGATTTAATATAGGGATCTAAGATGGCATAAAACTTTTCAACAGCTTGGTCACCCTCTAATCCATTGGGCCCTGTACCCTAATCAACTCTCGACAGTTCATGATTAAGTCTTTCGTAATTTGCCCTATAAAAGTTCGTCCTAGCAGAGCGTTCCTCCAACAAAAACTTCAAGGGCGACAGTGATAAGGATAACTGGATGGTGAACATCTTCTACCACAATTGGGTCCGAGGACCTACAAAGCTTGAGTTTCCAGGTTCGAGATTATCAGATCAAGAGACCTACCATTAACTTTTCGGACCGCGTTGAACTGTCTTGAGCCTTACGTATTAACCCTTATCTCGTGGTGGGATCATCTGAGGTTGTGAGGCTTGGACCTTTCATCTTCATGGCGGCAACAAGAAGGCTCGCCTAAGTATGAAGCAATTCAAAAGATAGATTTTTGACTCATCCCTCCCCCCTTGCACTCAAAAATATATGGGAAAAATTCGAAATGTATGGAGCGCATGCTTTTCTCAAACCCCCCTTCTCCCAATAGAGCGTGCGCACTATCTAAATGGCACCTATTTAAATGATGAATGGGCGTTAAAAACCTGAGCAGAAGTACAAAGTTTCTATTCATTTTGACCTGAATGTACTTGCTCCATCAAGACTGAATTTCAAAATCGATGGGAATTGTATAAACTTTCTCTCGATTTTGGACCTCTGCATAAAAAATCGCTTGATCGGACAACAACACGCGAAACTAGCTAAAACCATGCGTCCAATATAAATAATTATTACTTGACCACAGGGAAGTGAGTGGAAGGGTAAATGATCAAAATGCGAATGATTTATTCATATCGACAAGAAAATATAATTTGATTAATTACTAAAGTTAGCTAAAGTTTGGGGGCGCCATCCAATTAATTAGATCTAGCTGCAGCTCTGCCTCACAGGGATGCCGATCCTCCACTTTACTTGCTTATTTGTTATATGCACATCACGATCATTCGAACAGAAGGCAAGTCAAACAGAGTTCTAACAAATATCAATCTTGGTGACAAACTGTCGAATAGGGGTTTCCATTCACAATATCATCTCTCTCTCTCTCTGCGTCGTAAACTGTTTAACCTGACATTTAACGTGTAAAGAGCTAGGTAAATAGACTTGCAAAACTTTGACAGTGCCTACATCAAAATCGCTTTTATTAGCTGGGCCTCGCCTTCCTAGTCCGGTTAAACGGACAATATTCTTCGAACGAATCCTTTTCCTCAACATTATTTTATAGTCAATCTCACTACACTCACAAAATACGAACACTTGGAACACCTTCTAAAATGTATAGCAAATTAACTAATTGCAATGGAAGTCCGATGATTAATTAATTAACGTTTGTTCAACCTACTGTACTATAATCAACACATGCACAATATAACGCGAAAAAAAAGATGCTCAAGTAAATTGGCTGCAAAGAATTTTCACTTAGAATATTCGTGTGTACAGATATATAACAAGTACAAGTGGATATTCCGCATTTTTATTTACCTTTGCCTAACACACTATTGAACATTGAATAAAACTATAATGGGGCGTTTATCGTTGGTAAGGCGTGGCCAAAATTATAATTTTTAAGATATGATATGGGTTTGGGATACAATATCACTAGTAAACACGCAATGAGTTTAAATTCAAAACAGGTAAAAATTGCCATTTCGTATTGTATGTGATAATTGATTTGAGATATTTTCTCTTATAAACTTTCTATACTCGTTTCCACATTTCAGAAATTATGTGTGCTATAAATGCATTAATACCTTACGAAAACATAAAGAATTGTTTCATGAATAAGACTCATTTATGTAACCGTTTCTCAAACTACTATTTCAATAATTTTTTTTTAATTTTCCCGCGCTGCGCGTTTTCTTTGACAGGGTAGCCTATTACAGTAATTAAATAGCTACAATTAAATGAATAATTAAATACTTAAAAAGAATAAAATTCTACTGTACTAAGTGCAACACACTGCGCAGTAATTATTATACCACCGTAACTAACTAATTAATCATTCCACTTGTTCGTGCGTAATTAGCATTACGAGGCATTGCAAATTGCACAAAATACCTCTATATATAACTCTATTGATATTTTCCCCACTGCAATTAGATACAAAAAAAACATGAATTAAAATATGCTACTTTCTCAATTATACGATTTTAAACTAACAATGACTGGATTCCGTTAAGATATTGTTATTGTTTGACCTGAATCCTTTGGTGAACTACTTTTTTATCGTAAAATAAAGCTTCAGAACTATTCCAATTTAAGAAAGCTCATACGTCAATTTATTTGTGAAAACTTTACGAAAATGCATTAGATATGAATCTTAATTCTATTCAATCATGAAGTTCTATACAGTGAAATATCACAGGGTTTAACTCTTGAACCAATACAATATGTTCACCAACAAATCAACGTCAGTTTGACAAAAATAATGAAATAAACACAACAAAACACAATGTTGGAAAAATCATAGATTGTCGTATTTTTTAGCAAAGCAAATATATAAGAGAAGGTCGCAAAAATGTTAGATGATTGACGTTGTAGGTTTCTGATGTTTTCTCAGAGCTTTATTTTGCGATATTTATGGCTTTAACGCAGACAATGGATGCATCAGGACAAAAACGTTAAGTAAGAAACTCTGAAGCTACTCTGAAAGAATGTCGAATTTGAATAGTAGATGAGTCATAATTTCAAATAAATCGCTACTACCGGCTTTTCTTCTGCTGAAGAAAAAGATTTTGCTTTCGGTAGGGTTAGCCATCAGCTTGTTCTTAACACACCACTCCTCATCCATTCTAATCGCGGTTCTCATCAAATCTCCTTTAGTGGGAACGAAGTCTCCACAGATTAGGATGGACACATCATCGGAGTAGCCTAGGGTGAAAATACTTCAGAATACCAAAGAATAGGGGAGAGAATTCCACCTTGTGGGCAACTCCTGGTGACTCCGAGTTTGATGTTGGAACCACAAATGGTAGCTTCAAAAGTTCTGCCGCTAAGCATCTTTAAAATCCACCTAACTGCTAGATCATTGAACTCTCTACCTGCCGCTGCTTTAGTAATAGCCTTAAAGTCAGTATTGTCTGTAGCGCCATCTATATTCATGAAACAGCCAAGCGCTACCTTACTATTTTTGAGCATATGCTCTATCTTTTGGGTCATTTGATGTAGCGCTGTGTATGTTGATTTCCCTACCTGATATGCATGTGGGGGGAATTTTTTCAACACTTCGGATATAGAAGTCTAGGAGTCTAGAAGTCTAAGAGCAAAGACGACCTAAGGCTTATCGGGCGGAAGTCTTTAGTTTTGCAATGTCATATTTTGCCCGGCTTAGGAATGAAAGCGACTCTGACCCTTTCCCAAGACCTTGGGATGTAGCCTAAGGCTATTGAACTTTTCAAAATGCTTCTGAGTCTATCAATGAGCAAGGCTTTTCCATCTTTAAGCAAAGCAGGGAAAATTTCGTCAAGTCTGGCAGGTTTGAGCTAGTAAAACTTGAAAATAGTTCAGTTAGTTTTTGGTAAGTTTATCAGCAAACATCCAATCCTTGAGGAGATGTGGGGTGTGGGTTCAGTTTTAAATGTTGATCTACTGTCGGAACTTGGAGACTACCTGGAAAATGCGTTTGCAGCAAATGCTCCGCCGTCTCTTTGCCATGTGACGTTAAAGAACCGTCTGGCGTCAGTATCTTTAGCTAACAGTTTATGAATTCGAGCATAAGCAGGAATCGAGTTTTCTTCCTCGAAGAATTTCCTTTTTCTTTTTTCCTTGAGATCTTCTTGGGCCTGAATATATTCCTTTAAGAGCGCTCTATACTTCTCCCAATCAGCTTCTTATTGTTTTTTTATCTTGCCAGCTCGATTCCTATCAATTTCGTTCCTCTCAGAAGGAGTTCTCGTATAGGTGCTTAGGACTGAGAAGGGAACAGCCTGCTTGGTAAGATTCAATAATCGCGGCTGTAATATACGTATACATTGGCACTCTCTAAACTCTCAATCGTATGATATCTATCTACTCGCTCTATCTGTGCTAGCTTCTCTTCTAGGAGCCGTCTGTACTCGTCCTAGTTCGTCTTTTTGGGATTTAAGTCATCGAGTAACATATATGGGTGTTTTCATACTGTCCACGTTACATTTTCATTATATATTTTGAGATATCTATAGCACCTAGAAAAATAACAAATACACCGATTCCTTATAACAAAGACATTGTAAACATTTTCCCAGAAGACAAAAAAGCTGTATTTTCAACGGTAAACGAGAAAAGCGGCACAATTGTTCCAAAAACTCATGGGAATAGCCATATATGGAAAAATAGCACACAATACACGAGGAGGCAGCACACTTTATGCTAGAGTTGGCAAACTTGGAACCATTTGGTATGGAAAATCACGTCAGAGAAATGGTAACAGTTGTCGCTTGGTTACATTACATTAGAGAGTTTGGGCAAAGCGACTTATCGCTAAATTTATAACATATTAGGGTGGTTCAAAAAAAAAAAAAGATTTTGAGAAACTGTATGCGCTCAACCATTTCTGGCTTCTATTTCGCATCCTGAACAACATCAAACCAAAAAATTGCGTTTAGAAGTCGCACAATGAGATTGAAGTTTGTATGAGCCCCATGTAATTTTTTAATTTCAGTACAAATTGTGCGACCACTAAACTAAGTTTTTTAGTTTTTTGTTCAGGATGCGAATTAGAAGGGAAAAGTTATAAGTTTACGTTCTAAGTTATAAATTTTTATAAGTTACAAGTTATAGTTATAAGTTATAAGTTTTGAAACTGATCAGTGCTGTTTCAGATCAGTTTTTTAAACTGATAAGTACTGATGCGTATCAGTTTTAAAACTGAACGGTACATATCAGTACTGATCAGTTTCAAAAATGATATGGATCAGTACTCATCAGTTTTAAAACTAATACGCTTTAGTACTGATCAGTTTGAAAAATTATACGGATCAGTACCTACCAGTACTGATTACTTTAGAAACTGATCAGTTTCAAAACTGACCTGGATCAGTACCGATCAGTTTTAAAACTGATAAGTATCAGCACTGATCAGTTTCAAAACTTATACCTCGTAGCTTACAACTTATAAAAATTTATAACTTAAAACGTAAACTTATAACTTATAACGTAGACCTATAACCTACCTACGTTATGCAAACATATGACTTATAAAATAAAGTTATATGTATATGTTATAAACATAGCGATAAGTCGCTTTGCTTTATTGGCTGAACTTGGTTACATCTGAGATGTTTTATCTTTACTTGACCACTATATCACTTATTGGTTCTTGTAGAATGAATAACTAACTTAAAAATTTATCATACGAATTTAACATACAAATCAGAAACTTGTCGGTTTTCACTTTTCCGTTCCTGTATGAAATTCAGACGCACGTGCTTGAAATCATAAGAGTGAAGAGACGACTAGTTAGGGATCGTTCATAAAGTATGTCACGCGTGTGAAAGATATGCATAAAGATTTTATAGAAAGAGATGCAAATAGTCGTCACGCGTGACATACTTTATGAACGATCCCTTATGACTGTTTCATCAAATATCTCATTTCTTCTCATGTGTTTAAATGGGTGTGTTTGAATTAGACAGCTAATGTAACTTAGACTTTAGTTGCGAAACAAACTCACAATTCTTTTACTTCCAAATTGTTCAAACGAAATGGCATGCATGCCGTAGGATCTGGTTTGTATAAAAGGCGAGTTGACATAGTCTGAGTATCATTCTATGGCCATCGTTGCTGATATACACATGGTCTTAAGACAAGGTGTACTGATGAGTCGTAAACGACGAAATCAGCACTTTTAGTTTTTCGATTTTTGTTACACAATTGGAAGTCGAATTAAGAATTGCGAGTGGCTTTTAAATATTGATTCAAGCGGATACAGCAGCCATAGTAAAATAGTACTTCTATGGGTGCAATTGTACCAAAACGAGAATTTTCTCAATTTTTACCTTTAGTTGCGATTTTCGTGAAACGCTTAATAATGAATCTTTGCTTTAAATTTAGGTGAAAAATGTTTATATTTTTCTAAATTTTGAGTGCATTTTTATTTGTTAACTTCGGAACATTACAACGATCGGTCTTGATCACAAACAATATTTTAAGATGGAAAACTCACTATTGCATAGGGTCACAGTGCAATTTCATACATCATGCACAACGCAACTTTTCTGAAATTTTTGTATGGATGTCTCGACAATGTGAGTTGATTGTTGCTCTAGTCTCGCGACATTGAATTTAGCTCGAATTTATATCTTCAGTATATCCACACTTGTAATCAAATTAGTGCGTTAAGTTGTGTGCGTGCGTTGATAAGTTAAGCGTCATAACATCAAGCGGATCCTGGGTCTACAATGCATTGAAGCAGTCCACATAAAATTGTCCTACCATTTTCAGAGAAATGATAAGTTGGTACACCTGTGGCGAGGTAGAACGCTTATGTGAATGACAGCTGGGTTCCATGGGAGAGAATTACATACAAAATTGGGCTGGTTCTCTCCGAGTCAAGCTGTCTTTCACATAAGCGTTCTACCTCATCACAGGTGTACCTTTCTTATCAATTTTCTGACCATTTGACGTCTTTTCATTCGCACCAAAAATCTTGTTTAAATTCTATGAATGTCCGAAAGGGAATTCATTATTCAACTTGGTCAATACTCTTTTCAGCAAAAGATTCTTCGATAGCATCATATGTTGCCTGAACCTTCAATAAAAGGTTAAACAATGAGAGTCATATTTATAAAACGAATATATTTAGGCGAGAAAGCCTTCAGCATATTTTAATCTTTAACTAAAGATGATGAAACATGTGTTGTAAATACAAAATGGACCACCTTTTATAATTTTTATTTATCTTATATGCAAGACAATATGTTATTACGAAAAGAGTTCAATTCTTCTTGTTGACTGTGATAAAATGCTTTACATATTTACTGTATATTTTAAAACTGCTTTCTGAACTTTACTATTTCCAATTTTAATTATTTTTTAAATAGTTATTTCGTAATAGTTATTTGGTATCAAACGTTGTATTTCACAATTTTTAGTTAAATTACAGAATGTGATAAAGTTGTATTTTATGTAAATTAAGTGTTGCTTGCTGTAAAAAAAGCGTTTACAGATTTTGACAGAGAACAATATTCCTATATTTCCATTCGCCAGATGCATTGGTCGCAGTGCCGTGGAATGATCAAATTCGAGTTCATGCGACTGGTTATATTTACATTCGACCAGAAATAGCTACATAACTCAATGAAACATTTTTGAATTTTATGCTAACCACCAAATAACTAAACGGAAAAGAAGGTGTAGGATTTAAAAAGCTTAAACTCTTCATCTAATGTAATGACATAGTTTTTATTTCATAAAAATGTCTCGTTACTGCTCTTAACAGTGTGCGCATTTGAAACATTTTGATTTGTTTCCAAAAACCTTATAAGTGAAACACTTGCTTTTGCAATAGTAACGTTCGCATAGAAGAAGAAAACTTTAACAAAATGAGGCACATACAATACAAAAAGGTAGTGGAGTGTGAGCGAGCATTTTTTACATTTTCAGTTCCAAAACTGATCCGCATCAGAACTGATCAGTTTCAAAACTGATTTGGACCAATTTTAAAACTGATCATTGCTTATACGGATCAGTTTTAAAACTGATCTCTACTGATTCATATCAGTTTTAAAACTGATCACTACTAATCCATATAAGTTTTCAGACTGATCAATACTAATACTACAATACTGATCTGGGTCAGTAAAAATACTGATCTCGGTCAGTTACAATACTGATCTGGGTCAGTTAAAATACTGATCTGGGTCAGTTAAAATACTGATCTGGGTCAGTTAAAATACTGATCTGGGTCAGTTAAAATACTGATCTGAGCTATAAACGTATAACTTGTAACTTATAAATTATAACTCATAGCTCGTGACGTAAACTTAAAACTTATAACGTAAACTTGTAACTTTTAACGCAAACATACAACTTATTACGTTATATGTTATAAATTTGGCTTTTTTAATTGCTTCCTAGCCATGAAGTTATGGTTGCAGAAAAATTCGACATCCAAAAAAATTTTGTGCACGCGTTGCTAGATCACGGATCATTTGTAAATTAAAAGCATTTGAAACAACCCAACCTAAGGTTCACTTCTCCACGCTACGGTAAGCGGTGGTGCAGTGGTAGCAGAATTAATACGAGTTATTTCGCAAGCGTATAAATAGTTATAAATGATAAAGTAATAGATTTGACAAAAGTGCTGCAAATAAAGGACGGTAAGGGGTCATTCATAAAGGATGTCACGCTTGCTATAAACTACACAAAGTCCATATCTCCTAAGTGGTCAGAGATTTTGTTTATAGTACTCCGGCTACACCCCCCCCCCCCTTTTTGGGGGGGGGGGGGGGTAGCGAAAGTTCTAAAAACAGAATTTGCTGTCCTGACTGAGTTATTACCTTTTTATGGATACTCATTTTTTATAGCAAACGTGACATCCTTTATGAATGACCCCTAATTTGTAAAGAAATGATACGCAGAGGTATCACTTCTCTGAAAATTTATTACACGAAATAGGAAATTTGAAACTACTTATAACTTATAACTCATAGTTTACTTATTACTTATAACTGATAGTTTACTTATAATTTTGAACTTAAAACTTATAGTTATAAGTTTTTGCTATAAGTCGTTTGCCCAAACTCCCTATTAGCATTATAAAAATTTTGACAGCATGTAAACTGGCAGTTTACATTTATTCATTTTTATCACATCAACTTTCGAAACTTCTGTTGGAGTCAAAAGTAGGTCTTTTCCATTCGTCAAAGTGGCGTTTGAAAATCAAACGAGAAAAAAATTTGAAATAGTCAGATTATCTTTTATTTTTCCTCAATTCTCGAGAAAAAATAAAAGATTCATTATTTCTAAAAAAAAAATTCGCTTGACGTTTTAAACGTCACTTTGACAGATGGAAAAGGCCTACTTTAGATGCCAACAGTCTCATTCATTACCATAAACAAAACGTATTCGATGTTCTAAGTTCCTACTACCATCTACATTTACCCATAGTAAGTTAAATATTTTCACTATTTAAGGTCACCACATGACTGATTAGTCACTTACTTAACCGGCACTGCATCCCATCAAGGGTCATGGCCTTATCCAACCTTCTACAGTTCTTATCTTGGCAAACGCTACATAACACCATCTAAATTTCGACCACTATGCACTTCTTTTGTCGTCCGGTTTGGACTTTCTACGGAATAATACGCTGATCGTCCACTCATTGTACATGACCGAGCTTTAATATGTTTTGAATATGTTCGGCCCTCCATTTAGCTGACTGAGCTCGTGATTGAATCATCTCCGTCATAGTGCCATATGATCCTTTTTTGGTCAAATACTGGATTAAATATTGTCTGCAGTAGCTTTGTTTCGAAATTTCGCAATCGTTTGTCTTTCCGTGTCAAGCACCCCGACCACACGTAGCTACCGATGCGATCACAGATCACACAAATTGCGCATTTTGAATTGGGCTTACTGACTTGGATTTTAAAATTTTCAGCAGGCTGCAATAATTCTGGCTGCTCAGAGTTATTCGTGTCTTAATTTCGTCCTCAATGTCGTTGTTAGTGTTCAGCACCGACCCATGGTCATGTCATTGGTTAGTTAGAGAAATTCCACCATTTTCTTAGTTCTTACCAGGTCAAAACCAACTTACTGTAGCAAAGACATTAGGCAGTGTTTTTGAGACAATCCCTCATGTAGAAAGGGCTAAATCTTTTGAAATCAACCTTTTGTGAGATACAAGCAAAAATCAGTCCTGCAGAACTCTGATAGTATGTCAAACGTTCGAATTCTCCTACAAAACATCTGCCTACCTTTCCTATTTACATCTTGAGAGAAGTAATAAGATCGCAATTGCGTTTTTCTGCATGAATCAAGCGACTTAACAACATTGTACTTTGAAATTAAATAATTGCAAAATTTATGATGTTAATTTGACGATTTGCTACTTTCTTATCGTTGCTTCGGTTACAATTTTTATTACATCAAATCTCATTTGAAATACAGCATTCAGAAATCAATTAAGGCAATTCCTCTCAGCCTGAGGTAATTTTAAACTGTAGGAGTGCCTTTTTTACATTACTTTATATGCTTCTTGTTAGTATATCAATAAATTATATTCCATATAAAACTGCATCAGCTTAACTTTTAATTGATGGCCTACAGTGTACAGTTGAACCAGAAAATCTGACCTTAGGAGTATTTAACATCCAACGACCGTTTAACGACATAACATTTATTAAAGGTGTTGCAATTTACGAAATCGATCCGAACATTAGTTTTATATTTCTTGAAAGTTTTATTCGATTCAAAGAATTTTTCATTTATTGAAAATTCGCTTTCGAATGATGTAGTCTCTACTGTAATCGGACATTAAAGTGTACGGAAAATAAATAAATATTTGAGTTGTGGTCAAGCAGAATTTACTGAAGCAAATAAAATCGTAAAATACATTTTAATAGTGCTCTTAAATGCTTGACATTTTATAATCCTACCATGATTTTTATGACGATTTAATATCAGTGAATTTTATGACCCACCTATGTATCCAATAAATAACTTTTATATTATATGTTAATATATACAATGTATTCAAATTGTATGTTTAAGGGCATTTTTATCATTGGAAATAATTAAAGAATGTTGTTTTAGGTTTAGATTGCGGATTTAGTTATGTGGTTGACCGTGTGGTTGACGCCACTGACGTGTTTGTGATAGGCGGTTAAGTGTTTACTGATTATAACGAAGACGGTTAGAGTCACTTATTGATGTACCTTCCCTACAGTGCAAACTGAAATATTATAAAATATTCCAGTGAAAACAGTTTGACCTTTAAATTTGATTTTGTTGAGTGTGTAATCTACAACTTTCCCTGCTTCTAGATACCTGAAAATACTGCAAATAAGATTCATTCCCGCAGTCTGCTAATCCGAATTTTTCACTTTTATCCGAAACAAAACATTCGTCTAACTTTTGGCCATTGAAAAAACTCCTAATTTTTTCCTACTAAAAATACCCTGCCCTACCTACCTCATTTATAATGAAGGCCGATGGATGAGGGCAGCAGCACAAAATCAGGGTCTTTTGACCATATTTCCACAACTTTATAAATATAATTTTCTTTAGCAACATTTTTCTAAATTTAAAGTGGAGCAGAACAAAAAGTTTGAAATTTTTCAATTCAATCAATGTGACTTAACTCATTTAAATAATTTGCTGATAATTGCCTGCGCTTTTCCCAAAACTACCGTGGCGGCCTTCCGCCAAATGAGTTCCGATCAAACATTCTGTTCCCCCACCTTGCGCTCCTCGGTCAGCTGAATATTCTGTTCCTTACTTAGAATCAGCAGCGGTAGCGGAGGGCGTGACGCAGTCCCTACACCCCAAAAAAAACGTCCACAAACCCAAAAAACTCCATACAAAAACCTTTGGGACAAATTATTTTTAAAAAAACTACGTCGTAGCAGCCTTCACTCATCAAAATCGGTTGAAAATTGGCTAAGATATCGAGGTTATCGAGGATATCGAGACAGCCAATCTTCCTGATATTTTCAGGGAACGTCAGTCTCGGCCCCGAATGAAAAATTTCATTTGCCGCTTTTCCGGGAAATTCTGGAAAAGCCGTGGCATGTGCAAAAGTGGTCAATTTTGAGGGTTTTTTAGATAATGCTCGGAGTTTTCGAATTTTAGCTCTGGAGTGACAATAGCTAGATAGTTGGCTTCTATGGGAAAGTTAAAGAGTTTGGTCAGGAGAATTTTTTGGGATCTTAAGAAAATGACTGCCGGCAGTCAAGCCGACGCCGTCTTGAATTTTCCCAAGCAATAAATTAAGTTTTTTTTGGTTTTCGAATTTTAGCTTCGGAATGACAATACTTAGAGCGTTGTTTTCTTGGGGAAAGTTTTAGAGTTTGATCAGGGGGATTTGGGATTTTCAGAAATCTGCCAAAATGACGCCATCTTGGATTTTTGTAAGGCATAAATTATGCTTATTTGGGTTTTCGAATTTTAGCTCCGGAATGATAACATTTAGAGAGTTGGTTTCTTCTAGAAAGTTATAGAGTTTGGTCAGGAGAATTTTTTAGCATTTTAAGAAAATGGCTGCCAACTGTCAAAGTGATACCATCTTGGATTTTTTGATAAATTCCGAATAAGAATACCTAGATAGTTGGTTTCTTCAGGAAAGTTATTTGAATCAGGTAGAAGAATTGGTGAAACGATGTGTTCCGAAGGTAGCCGGAGAAAAATTTTTTTGAGGAAAAATTTTTTTCGGAGAAAATTTTTTTAAAATATTTTTTTGGTTTTTCTTTGATCTGAATTAAT